>JAQPZY010001205.1:147500-202500 GCA_029931535.1 Margaritifera margaritifera
TGTTTGATCTTGAAAAAAAGACGGGCACATACTGTTGTGCGTGAGTAGGTTGTCATATATCTATCAAAAGATTCTTTTCACAAATTCAATATCAAATGAATATCAAAGAAATATGATTCTTTAAAACATGATCAACAAGCTGTTGTACAGTTTGAGAAACTCCTCTTATACAAGCGACACATTTTGCTCTGATAGCGCCTGTTTATTTGAGATCTTTGCAAGGTCACTCTCCGACATGAAATATGTTTAACACTAAAAAGACAGAATAATTGATATCTTACTAAGATTACTATTATAATTTGTGTAGAAGATACCGTAAACCAGCATGACATTATGTTCATTTTGCTTGCAATTCATCATTAATCCCTCGGCCTAGGATGGCATCTGTCAATCAACAATCGCATAAGACAGTGGTTTTCAAAGGACGGGTCGCGATCCATTAATGGGTCGCAGAATGTCAGGCACTGGGTCGTTTTGCTGATTCATATTTTTACGATCGTTGAAAATACCGTCCAATTACAACCCCATTAGAATAACATAAGAATTATGCATACATAACAGCTTGTTTCCGGTATTCACACAGAGTTCCATCATACACCTAATATGTATTACGCGCTACACACGTGGACTACGTAGCAGTTTGAATATAGCCAATCGCCTAAATTTCTTTTCCGGTCCGCCCACTGCTACGCCGGCAGATCTGGGCCTATGCAGTTTGTAAGGACTAATCAATAGAACAACCAATATAGACCCTGATCTGCCGGCGCATTATGCGACGGCAGATCAGGGTCTATGTTGTTTGCATTTGGATCCGGCTTATACGCAAATATATTCGGTAAGATTGTTGCATGTTTAGATAAACCCCACAAAAGCTGGAAAATATGGATCGTTTTGTAATAAGAAAAAGAAGTTCGGAAACAAAACCATCAAATTCCTCAACATCTGCAGGGAGAAATGTAAGTACGCCATGCACAACAGAAAATTCCAGCAGTAAAAACGAACAGGCTGCTTCCACCTCATCTGAATAGCCAGCTAAAAAGAAAAAATCGTGGTCGACGTAGTACAGTGTTTTTCTTGAAATATGGCTTCATCAGTTGTGCTAAAGCAAACCAAAAAACAAAGCCCCAATGTGTTATTTGTACTGAAGTGCTTGCAAACGAGTGTTTAAAACCATCAAAGTTGAAGAGACATTTGGGAACAAAACATGCAGAACCCGTGCATAAACCACTGGACTATTTGCAAAGGAAGCAACGGGAACTTAACTTATCAGCTTACATTCGCATCCGGTTAACTTCCCTGAACAATCAAGCACAACTGGCATCGTATTTGGTTGCGTACCGTGTGGCAAATGCAAAAATAGCCCATACAGTTGCTGAAAAAGTTATTCTTCCAGATGGATGTGGTGTGGAAATTTTTGTATGAGAAGTCTGCTGAAAAATTGAAAAGTATTTTTCTCAATGACAACACAGTGTATCGGCGAATATCTAATATTGCATAGAATTTGGAAGCCCAACTTGTAGAGCTGGTAACTAGTACATAACATAAACAAATTAAAATGGCCAAGATTGTATTCATTTTTCAACCTATGTGGTATGCTAATGTATAAGCGTGGTTATCTCTACTCTGGCAATAACCAGGTGCGAATTGTTAAATAATCTTCATGTCAAATAAAATCTTGCTCAAACAAGTTGGATAAATGACGAGACGCTATCTAGGTGTGAATTGTTACATTATCCGGTAGCCAAATAAAAGCTTGCTCAAAGGAGTATGAGACATGGAAACAATTTACCGTACAAGATATAGAAATTCAATTTTTTTAAACTTCAACATTTTTCATTCAATTTTAATGACATTTTCTGGTCCCAATCACTACTTATGTTTTTAAAACAAATAATAGTTCTTATCGATATCACAATTTGTCTAAGACTACTGTTCCGCTTGAATGCCATTCAAAAGAAATTGGATAAAATATGTACTGTTTATATATTTGTCCGGCTAGTGCCCAACACACAAGAGACATTCGCTAGCATAATATATGCTTCGTTTATAATTGTCGCGATGATCAAATAAAATAATTTATATGCAGAAATTGCTTGTAAATATATATATATATATATATATATATATATATATATATATATATATATATATATAT
Source organism: Margaritifera margaritifera (assembly GCA_029931535.1). Taxonomy (NCBI): domain Eukaryota; kingdom Metazoa; phylum Mollusca; class Bivalvia; order Unionida; family Margaritiferidae; genus Margaritifera; species Margaritifera margaritifera. The sequence goes on from JAQPZY010001205.1 coordinate 149,656, forward strand.
ATATATGTATATATCATACAAAAATACATATGTGCAACATTATGCAACCTCATTTGATTCAGTGTAGCTTACATAATTTGTTAACATGTCTATGAGTTTATCGTAGAGGGTTATTTATTTCCAAATTCTAGAGCTGCTGGATCTAAGGTAGGCATAGATACAATGAGATCTTTAGTCATATTCTATTCGATTGGATGAGACCTTTTCTTTCAATTAATAATTATAAGATAATATAATTTTTAAAATGTACATATTCAAAATGATAACATACATTTATTGACGTTCGCTTTTTTCAACAACACACAAAAAAAAAAAGAAAGAAAAGAAAAAGAAATGCGCCTAAACGGTACCTTAATCTCTCACCATCTATGAATACTGCACATACAGTTGGAGAATGTGGAAGATAACCACTATGTGTTATCTATTATACACTATGTGTTATTTATTATACACTATGTGTTATCTATTATGCACTATGTTTTATCTATTATACACTATGTGTTATATTATACACAATGTGTTATCTATTATACAATATGTGTTATCTATTATACACTAAGTGTTATCTATTATACATTATGTGTTATCTATTATACACGATGTATTCAATTTTGACTACGTTTAATTCACATGGCTCAAAACATGTATTCGTATAATAGTTATTTGATAATTCAAATATTGATATAAATAATCGTATTACACGGGTACGTGAAATAAACTCGAATATTAATATGAGTTTAACATGATAAAATTACAAATGTATAAAATCATTTTTTAAATCATGCTGAGGTTATATCTATTGGACTTCCATTAAAATTTAGAAGTGAAATTTGTAAACTTCGATGTTCTAGTCAGAATTTAGTGATCGAGACAGGTCGGCAGCATGGTTTGGATATTTCTGAAAGAATATGCCCATATTGGGAAACGAATGGTTTAAGAATTGTACAATATCTACATCTTTTTTTAGTATGTAATGCAGATGAGGATTATATAAAAGCTGGCCAAAAATAGATCATTTAATTTTTTTTTTAAATCTTACGCCCTGTATTAATCCTAGTACCTTGACCAGTATAGCTACTTTCTGTACTATGTCTTCACAAGAAAAGAAAGGTTATGCTTGTACTATCATCTAATGCATATATGTAGTTATATTACCAGTTGATTTTGTACTATCATCTAATGCATATATGTAGTTATATTACCAGTTGATTCTGTACTATCATCTAATGCATATATGTAGTTATATTACCAGTTGATTTTGTACTATCATCTAATGCATATATGTAGTTATATTACCAGTTGATTTTGTGAACTCTGTTCCAATGTTATATTACGCTGTTTTTTTAAAAACTATTTTGAGCCGATGGCCTGAAATACTGAAAAAATTTGTTGTACTTGTACTTGCATTGTCGCCCAATCGTCCATTGCGCTCATTATAGTCCATATGAATCCTATAATACATTTTTTTTTCTTCTCAGGTTTTATCAAAATCCATTAATTTTAGCAAACTTTAAAAATTCCCATATTACGTGCTATTGGCATACTTAACAAGTCAATACACTTTTGGATATTTCCATCATTTGTTTAAAAAATATTTGTTCATAAGTTATCTGTATCTTGCTTAGCAATGTGTACCCTCTCGCTGCATAGGTTATGTCCAGTTCTCTCAACATCCATTTCTGGTTGCCTTTGTGTCATGGTTAGTCGGATAGGTAAGCACATTTGCATCTGCATTAAAAATAACTTGTAAAATTTAAAGTGATATAATAAATATTGGTCATGAAAAAGAAGAAGCAATTTATATCTAGACTTTATTTACCCTTGACAAAACGTGTGTACTGCATAACTGCACGACCTGTTCATAACTTGCGTAGGTTGTCCTCAACGCAAGTCTGTTCCAGATAAGTTTAGCAAACAATATTATGTGTATATGTACGAAGTCAAAGAGATTACGTGAGAACCCCACTTTCCAAGATCATTTTTATCCAAATTAAATTCAAACGAAAGTGCCGTGTTTCATCACTAGCTTGATCAAAATCACAAAATGGTATGCACCTGTAAACAAACCTACAATAGCACCAGTGGCGGCTCGAGGGTTCGATGCACCCGGGGGCAATGTTCTTTAGTGGCGCCCCTACCGAGGTGCCCGGGGGCAATGTTCTTTAGTGGCACCCCTACTTTGCCACAGAGAACAGTTTTTGTGTCAGTTGCCAATCTACACCCCCACCCCCATCTACGTCCCGGTTACACCTGCAAAAAAAGCTCACGACGGCGCCCTCTCTCCCCCCGCCCGGCGCTCGGGGGCAATTGACCCCTCTCGCGCCGCCACTGAATAGCTCACATGTAAAACCTAAGTTTGCTTCTCGTAGCCCTGTCTGCAGATGTGTAAATGAATGTTGGCTCAGGTTACCTACGTGGGAGTTGTGGTTCACAAGAGTTTGATTCTGATAACGATATAAACTTTGACATCTGCGGTCAAAGAGATTAATACATATACTGTCAGGGTATTAACCAACACAACTTAAGATGTCTTTATGATCAGCGATATATCACTCAACAGTCAGTTTCAGTTCGTCTTTATACCAACCTGTCATTTAAAATTAAAATAGCTCTGCCAGGCTACATTAGATTAAAAGCATTAGAGACGAATACCAGTGGAAGTACCCTTATATGGCCAATATTAATACTGATTTAAAGGGCTATTGGTAATACACAATTCAGTACAGGTGGGAGGGGAATGGTATTATGATTGTAAAGAAATGGCTATAAAATTATGGTAATAGTGATGTAACGTTTCTTTTAATTAAGTATTCTGTAGCATTTAGCAGTGAGTGTGTGAAAGAAAAACTTATAATAAAAACAATTCCATATCTTTTTGTCCACAGACTTTAATACATTGAACAGCAATATGGAGTCTGTATGCAGTGAAAAAGAAACGTCACTAACACTTATGAATAATCCATATAGTGGCAAGGAAAAGTGGATTGTTTAACAAAATTTGCAGAAATTGAACATGGGTTGTTTTTCTGCACTTACTGTTTCAAATAAAATGGAGTTTTGTCAATCCTGAACAACGTTGACAGTAGTTGCTAAACAAAGGTAGGGAGGCCTGCACTGACCACACGCAGCATTTTATGATGAAGACAATGACACAATTGTACATGTATTTTGGTAATAACATTAATAACACAATTTTTAGTCCCAAACATTATGACGATCCCCAAAGTTAACAGTTTGGAATATTTTCGTATTCTCCGTTCACATGTCTTTCTGTGTTTACACGTGGCTTATTTAACACGCCATAGAATGCACTGTAGAAAAGCACATGGATATATACATGTATACCTGTCATATTCACCGTCAATAAGCATGTTTCCCTATACTTAGTTTAAAAGTCACGATTATTGACAACCGTAACATCCAACAGAATTGAACAAAGTACCTTTTTCTAAAGCATGCAACTGCTCATATATCTTACCTGATCAGTTTGTAATTCTGACAGCGCCAAATAATTCTATGCGTATATCAGCACATATGTCATTTGGAATAAGCATATTGACAGAGTCTGCACAGGTGCAGATACTGCACTGGGTTTCCTCATGCGCAACATTAAAATAAAGCATGAAGGAGTTAGGGAAATGGCATATACGACATATGACAATGGTAGGGCTTCTCGTCGAGTACGAATCTACTCTTTGGAGCCCTTATGCGCAACAGAATACTAAACAAATTGAGATGATTCAACGGAGAGCTGCCATGTGGGTCATGGATAAATACTCGCCCTACGACAGCGTTAAAAAAATGATTTTCCTATCTAGGCTGGAGGTCTTTGTATAACATGCACTCTGATGCCAGACTTAAAATATTTCAAAACAAAAATGACCATGGTGAAGTTTAATTATCCCTTCAGTAATATCTCCTGCAACCCATCAGGCAAACCCGAAAAATGCCCCCCCCCCCCTTACTACTCTCCAAAATTCACACAGTTCCAAACTATTGCTATTGCTCCTTTTCTACTAGTACATTAAAAGCAAGGTAGTTCGATAGGTACATAGGCAGGTGGGTCGGTAGAGGTAGGTAACCAGCTAGCAAGGCATATAGCTAGGGAAGTCAGTAGGTAGGTAAGTTGTTGGGTAGGAGTTTATGGTGTTTGGATTGATGGATGGGTGGACAGACGGACGGAGAGATGGATGGATGGATGAATAGATACAAGGATAGATGCACGAAATTTCGTCACTCACTGTGTAGTTAATGTCAGGTCCCAGTCATGCGTGTATCATCAACCAAATCGGACTTCAGGCGTCACACAAGCGCTTCTAGAATACAATAATCTTGCAGACATTCTTGAGAACATGCAAAAGGAAGTAAAATTTAATTTTTCAGTAATATATTTCATCCATTACTTTACATCACCCGAAAACATGCATACACTTTTTTGTTTGAGACAAAGTTCAAAGCACTTGATGCAGATCGTAATAACATTTTACCTCGACAGTTTAAACAGAAAACCAACTAAATCGCATAGCTTACGTGTGGGATAAAAAATGAATGCATACATACCTACATGCATGCGTGCGCACATACATACATACGACTCCTATATACATACATACGCGTGCACCGATGCAGATACCCACATGAACATCATATATGCATACCACTTGTTGATTTGGTTGTGGTGCTGGTGGTGTCGTATAGACTGCTGTTCACATTAATCTCATGAAGCATCAAGTATGTTGACATGGAGACGAAAAAGAGCACTTTTTTAAAGCGAGTAATAATAATAATAATTTATCAATTAGACAATTCATTTTGAAAAGAGATATTAAAAATATATAATTAACTGGACCTTTTGTTGTTGTTGTTGTTGTTGTTGTTGTTGTTGTTTTATTAATCATCAATAGATTACCAGGTATTTACGTCTCCACTATATTTCACCTGAATCGGGATACAGGGACTTCGAATTTTAAATTGTAAGATACAAATCATTTTGCGAGAGAGAGAGAGAGAGAGAGAGAGAGAGAGAGAGAGAGAGAGAGAGAGATTTGAAATAACATCAGATATTCAGGCATATTCAGGAATGACACACATATGTATGTATATATATATATATATATATATATATATATATATATATATATATATATATATATATATATATATATATATATATAATAATAATAATAATAATAATAATAATAATAATCAAACCTGCCGTAACGGTCATCTTCATTGGACGGTCACCTCCCTCAACGGGTATTTACATAGCGGTGGAATTTTCTCTATTAAATTCATATATTAAACAGTCATCTGCTGTCCGCGGGTCAGGGGCCAGATGTTTCCTACCCAAATAGTGGTTCTTACTGCATTCAACAGACAATAGAGCTCTATGCATGTAAATGAAGCGTTTGTTTCTTCAAGAAAGGCATTGTTTAGGTCAAGGTATGTCACATGAATTATGTGTAAACATGTCTTTTCTTGCTTATATTTCGCCGTATTAAAGTGAATTTGACTGTGTAACTTTTAATTGGCTAATATCCCCTTTGTTATTCAAAAAATTTCAATTAATCTACAATATTACTTAAAATTCGTTGTTAGGTACGTACTCGAGATAAATATAGCACCACACCACCATCACCACTCCCCCTTTGCCTTTTCGAATAAACTGATGAATGTGCTAAATATATTCATCGGACAAGTTTAGTAGAGAACTAATTTTATCCTAAATTTGCTTTAGTTGATCAAATTTTACCTATTCAACAGTTTCTGTCAGTGTCTGCATCATAATAATATTTTTTTGGATTTAGATCATGGTAAGCTCTTTTCTACATATTGTCCATATTGTGATAACTCAGATTCAACTTTCAAACACTGCATATTTCTGTCGAATGAGTGCACTGTAATTATTGTAAGTATGCACTGTAATTATTGTAAGTATGCACTGTAATTATTGTAAGTATTCACTGTAATTATTGTAAGTATGCACTGTAATTATTGTAAGTATGCACTGTAATTATTGTAAGTAAAAGTAAAATCGGCTAAAGTATTAAAATAGTATGGAAAATTCTGCATAAATGCGCATGCACAAAATGCATCGTTGTCTGAGAAAAATGCCGAAGGTTTTCATCATGTTCATACATGACCCTCATTAAATATCCACCCATGTTGGGATGAAAATGTTAACAGGTATTTAATCATTACATTACCGTTTTAAATCCATGAATGTATAATGGACCAACATTACAGTCACTATTTCATTGTAGATATTGTCTTGGTTCAACATTTTCAAAGAGATGCGATGAAAATTTTAGAACGACATAGAACTGAGGACGCAAATACATGATGATACCAATGTTTTATCATAAAATGTATCACAGTCCTTTGAAGAATATTGCCATGTTAACTAGGGCTACCATACGTCATCTTTTTTCCGGACATCTCCAAAATTTCGGTCCTTAAATCTCCACCCAGCCGGGTTTTTTAAATAGCTAAAAATGTCCGGGATTTTGTCCTGCTCGTTCTTTATCAAACTTATAATGTTCAATATTTTTCCATTAGTAAATATCTCAAAGAAGTACATACAAGGAAAGAACCTACATGCGTTTTTTTCCAATTAATATAAAACTGTGGAAGGACTGGGGAAAGAAAAGGGCGATATGCAATACACAGGTCACACCATATTATATAATATATACTCACGTTGTATACTCATTTTTTACTCGTTGTATATGTTCATGATGGATTCATTATATATATATATATATATATATATATATATATATATATATATATATATATATATATATATATATATATATATACATTAATACAATGTGAGTTGGTAGATACTGAAACAGATACACCCACTCTCCGGAGTGTCCTCTTTTTTTGAAAGTTCAAATATGGTAACCCTTATGTTAGTCATTGGGTTAACACTTTCTATATTTGATCTAGGTTTGTTACTTCTTAGACAGCCTACCAGAGCTGTAATATGCAAGCAGCTGATAGCTGCATCGTTACCATATATATAAGCAAAGACGCACTAGCTGCATCCTTACCATATATATAAGCAAAGACGCACTAGCTGCATCCTTACCATATATATAAGCAAAGACGCACTAGCTGCATCCTTACCATATATATAAGCAAAGACGCACTAGCTGCATCCTTACCATATATATAAGCAAAGACGCACTAGCTGCATCCTTACCATATATATAAGCAAAGACGCACTACATGAATTATAGTATGCATTTAACGGCACCTCTGCACAGCAATGGCTATTATGGCGCCAATGAAAAGAAAAGTTCTAAAAATGTAAAAATGAAGAATTGCACAAAAAACGTTAGAAATGTAAACCCTTCTAAATAAATGAAACCATAAAGTACTACTAGATTACAGATAAAAGGTTAATATGTAAAATTCTGAAATATGTATTTAAATAAAATATTAAGGTACAAAATCGTTGAAAATATAGGATCAAAATGTGTTATAGAAATCGCATTCCCTCAAAAAGTCCAAGATTTTCTCGGTTGGTATCATCATAAAGTTCCTTAATTGAGTTTACAATAAAAACTACTATCACACAGAGTGGAAGTAAGAACACTCGACAAGAATGTGCTCCACTGTAAGTTAAACACTGGCAGGGTATGCACTCTGGTCGAGGTTCACCCTTCAAGAGCTAGGCATGAGTCATGTATATGTGCCCAATACACGATTGGCGCAATACCACCCCATCTCTGCGAGTTGATCTATGATAGGGATGGCACACTCCAATCATTGATTCGATGTTACGAGGTTTGTTGCGTTAGTTTTCTGTCCACATATGTTGCAAAGTATATGGAACATGCAGATATATATATATATATATATATATATATATATATATATATATATATATATATATATATATTTAAAGTCAGTATATGGAATATTTCATTCATAAACAGGTCACTGCAGGACAGTGGAATTTTCTCTATGAAAGCCATGTAATATACGGTTACTTGCTTTCCGCTGTCAAAAGGCAAGGTGTTTCCTAGCAAAACAACGGTTCCTTACTGCTTTCAGCGGTAAATCGAGCGTATGAACCCTGGCCGCTCTATCTATGCAAATGAAGCGTTTGTTTCTGCAATAAAGGCATTGTTTAGATCAAGACATGTCATTTGAATTATGTGTATGTATTACAGTCACTATTTCATCATAGATATTCTGTTGGTTCAAATGTTCAATGGATGCTATGCAAATTTTGGAAGGACATAGAGCTGAGAACGAAAACTCGTACATATTTTATAGCAAATACATGATGAGACCAGTGTTTAAATCTAAAAAACATCACAGCTGACATTATCAGTGTATGCACTCTGATCGAGGTTCACCCTTCAGGAGGTAAGCATGAGTCAGATATATGTACCCAATACACGACTGGCACAATATCACTTCATGTCTGCGATTTGTTCTGTGTGAGGAATGCCACTCTCCAATGATGGGTTCGATGTTACGATAGACACTGACAAATTTTATTTAGAGTCAGAATTGTATTTACATAATAAGAAACATTACCTCTTTGGAGCTATTATACCGACTATAAACAATAATATAACATTAACTTAAACAATCATACATACATACATACATACATATGAAAGTAGTTATTAAATATCATGTTCTTATGCTGAAAATACATACCCCCTCCCCAATATGTATATATATATATATATAAGAATTAAATACAGAGACATCAATTAACCTGAATAGATTCTTCCCTACATTTACATGCAGTGTTTTGCGAGCCCCAGTTGGCCGAGTGGTGTAAGGCGCTCGCCTTTACAGAGCACTGACATCTCACCTCTGTCCGTTTGGGTTCGAGTCTTGGGCTCGGCCAATGTGGTTATGTGAGAAAGCTTGCCAGTAGCTTCCCGTGGGTCGGTGGTTCTTCCCGAGGTTTTCGCGGGTTCTTTCTCCACCAAATATACTGGCCGCCATGTATAGCTTATCATGTGCTGAAAAATGGCGTTAAACCCATAAAAACTTACCAACCAAATAACATGCAGTGTTAAACCATACATGTGAAATGGCTGACCAATACACGTTTATGATACAATTTTACATGCATACAGATTTTAAATACACAAGGACAAGGAACTGGACAAGACTATGCATATACTTACAGAAAGCACACATATACTTACAGAATGCACACATATACTTACAGAATGCACACATATACGATCAGCGTTAATGCGTTGGAAGCATACATATCACAAGACAGACCAGTTACAAGCAACTAACAACACATACAGGGAAACACATATGAGAACAGTATGCAGGAATTAAAAGTAACTGACAGCTACAAGCAAACTATATAACTAAAAGCTGTAAGGACGATAACGATTAAAGAACAAAAAAAAAAAAACACTACACACGCGGCAGAGAGAGAGAGAGAGAGAGAGCGAGAAATGTAATATCTAAAAAGTGGTGGAAAATCCATCTAAAACTATGTGTAAGCAACATAAGCAAATGTTTAGGGTAATTAAAAGCTATAAGGAAATAAACATGCAGCCAATTTTGGTTGCAGAAGAACTTCCTTACTTTTCTTTACATGTGGAGAATTTACACAATAAGCTCCGAGACCAGGTCTTTAAGAGGGATTTAAAATTGTTACAATCTGAGACTGTTTGAAAATTATTAGGGAGAGAATTACAGAGTTTAGCTGCTGCATAACTAAAAGATTGTAGTTCATACCGCGATGTTTTTACGTTTGTTATCTCCAAGGTGTTTACAAACATGAAAGAGTAAGAAGAATATTTTTAAACTACAAGATCATTTAAGTAGCTTGGATATTTCTTATTTAAAATTATGAAAACTTCAAGCGTCATGACCTTCATTCTTCAGATGTGGAAAGTCGATACATTTGCCAAACCCAAGAGTTCAGAGTAAGGTTCTTGAAATCATTAAAGACAAATATCAGAGCTCTTTAATGTATTTTTTTCAAGTTTGTTCATATTAGTGAGAATGCTGAATGGCATATTGAAGTTTGCCATAATGAAACAGTGGTACACAGACAACGAAGCTTGTCTGTGGAGTTTTCATTCCACATATTTTCCCAAGTATATAAAACATGCAGATTTATATAATATTTTTAAGTCAGTATATGAAATCATCCATTCAGAAACAGGTGACTGCAGGGCACCTTTGGCTGCTTTATTTGTTCGTTCATTACCATTAATGCTGATGTAACTAGACAGCCAAATCTAGAGAGAAATTGTACCTGAATAGAAAATATAGGGAAAGCATGGAGAATCTATGCATGAAGCACTTTTCCACCAGAATTTCTGAAAGATGAATTTATAAGGCAAATTCTTTGAACAGGAAATTATGTAAGTTGCCTGAGAAATAAAATTCCCCCAAAAAGGAATAAGCTTTGAAAATTTTAAGAATGTTGACTGAATATTTATTTTTAAATAAATTGATTAAAGTACTAGTAACAACAATGAAAACAAGAACAAAAACAATAATAATAATAATAATAATAATAATAATCGTTGGTGTATGATATTTATTCACAAACCAAGTTTGATCGTTAAACCTCCATTCAGAGTTCACCTGGTCAGATTGGGACACATTACACAAAATAATCTTCATCGTACTATTAAACGTGCATTTAAATCATGATAAAAAGTAGCATTGTCTTTGTTAGAATTGGAATAATGGTTCCCATTGTTCCCAAGCCAACACAATATTATCTTACTTATATGGTTTGACTGCAATAATATTTTCCAATTTATAGAGTGGTCTTTACGAAACAATTTCAAAACATGTAATATAGGCGTATCTTTTTTCAGTTAAAATATATAACTATTATATTAGGTAAGTAGAAAGATAATGTAAATATGTACAAAATTAAACAAATGACCAAATTCTATGAATTAGAATATGATGAAGAAATCCGAAACAAAATTTATCTTTTAACTTTGTCAACTTTTTACTGACATATAAACATGAAAATTAAACAATTGAATTCCCTAACAAATTTTTGCAGAGGATTTGGTAACTAGAGGAACGAATGATTATGCTTTGGAATAATATTTTTATTATTTCCGTTTTATTTTTGAAATGTATCCTTGCCATTTATAAAGATCCACCGAAGACTGTATGCACAAGAGTGTGACATTCAGTCACCTATTGTAGCTTTAACGTGTGATGAAAAGTTTCACCACTGTACGTCTTACTTCCGATCCAAACTGCCCTTGGCTTATTTTATTCTGAACTTCTTGTAAACAAAAATATAATACTTCAATAGAGAATTTCAGTGGTAGAAAAGAATCCTCAAGAATCAAACTAGTATTATCTACAAACTATAACAGTAAATAGTCCATTTCCCCTAACTTGATGCTATTTCTATTTTTACTATTGTTTACTAAAATGGACAACATTGCTGCACATAATAACCAAAAGATATGAAGTTATTGGATCACCCTGTCTACAATCTTTGGAAACATTAAAAACTATGATATAAAGCCATTTATTAGTTGTTCTAACTACGAATTCCCCAATGTCAATCCCAAAACACTTGTAAAAATTCTGCTAGGAAACCACCTCAATCTGGGTTATTGTTATTCTTCATACTTGTTAAGCAATCTAATACAAATTTTGAGTAACTTTGCATCCTAATCTAAGAGTGTTCTTGGTTTATCTAAGAATTGTATAGTTCTTTAAGAAGATCCTATAAACTATATCCTCGATCTCATTTTCCTCATTATATAGATTTTCATAATATTTCTTAACTTTTACTAGAATATAAAATTGATTATTTATAATTTCATTTTTATCTGTAATAAATTCTGTAATTGTTTTATTAACATAACTTCTCTTTCCTAGATGGCAAAAGTATCTTGTCGGTTTCTTCACCTCTTCAATCACTTTCATTTTGAATAGAATAATACTTCCTCAAAACTTTTTTTCTCTCATCTTTTCAAGATTTTTCTTTTCAGACTCTAATAGTTCTAAATTATAAGGTTCCGTGGAATGCTTCTCTAAAGACTGTATTTGTTGTATAAGTTCATTTTCTTGTTTATATATAGATTTCCTTTTATATGAAATGTATTGAATGTTTTATCCACGAATTTCCATCAACAAAGAATCTTGGAATAGTGAATATAACATAGTTAGTCTTATATCTTAATTTGATTAATTGTGAATACTTCCGTCATAATTAGTTTAAGCATAGTGTAATGTATCATTAGAAGACAAACTGAACAGTATTATGGAGTAGTCAAAAACAAGAAAAAGATCCAACCTTACTTGTTGTAGAGGCTTTTTCTTTTCAATGTGTATCTCTAGTTGATATATCGTGCTTCATAAAAAAACCTGTGTTTATATCAATTAATTGTTTTCTTACAAGATCCCTTTGACGTGCCAAAAATGCAATCATTAAAGGTAGATAGTTTTTATTACAAGGCTATCATGCACATTATTGTTAACATTCAAGAACTTCACACATCGATCACAACTCAAACATGAAAGACCTTTGTCTAGACATGATTTCACATTCATCATTATATTTCTTTTGCATCTTTTCGTTTTTTTTTTTTTTTTTATTTACTTCTGTTTACTTTTATTCCTTACTGTGTTAATTTCCCTTGCGGAGCAAAATCATGTGAAATTTTGCAGAAGCATTGCTGTTGTGATCATGAGGTTCTATCGTCCCAAGCTACTGCTTCATGTTTTGATTATGTTCATGATCCAAAGATGCGATGATAATACCTCATCTACATTGTTTGAAGTGCACATGTCGTCAGTAATTTCATACAGGAATAACTTGATATGTAACTCTTGACGTTTTCATTTTCACAAGTTTTTTGTGCGCATAGTCTTGACCACATGGCTGCTGAATTTACCTCTAACAGCCGGTGTCATTTTGTTTTTTCTTCATTCTAATCCCAGACCAAACTCTATAGCGACCTTTAGTAGTTCCTCATACGACACATCTAGCTCGCCAGCTACTTGATTTTTCACACCATTTTTTCATTACGCAATACAATGTTTGAAGTAGTTTGTCCAAATTTAGATGCACTGTATGCAGAATTGTCGGAATTTTATATTTTGGCCTTCAGTGAAACTTGGCATACTCCATTCGTTTCTTCTGATGACCGTTCCCTCCAATTATGCCACAATCCAGTTAGGAAAGATCGTCTAGACGATAATTATGGTGGCGTCATCATGTATTTGAAAGAATCGCTTCATTTCCAAAGCCGATATGATCTTGAACTGAATGATTTAGAGTGCTTGTGGACTGAACTTTCACTTAGACAAAGAGAAATTGTGGTAGGCTTATTCTATAAACATCAGAATGCTGGCCACGCGTGTACTTTAATGATAGAAGATTCCATACATCTTGCTGTTGATACGCGGATCAGAGATTTAATTGTAACAGGTGACTCTAACTTCAATATGCTAGATCCGATCTCAGGTCTAATAATCAAATCCATATGTGATGAATTTTCCATTCACCAATGCATTAATCAGCTGACTCATTTCACTGAAAACTCTTCAAAGTTGCTAATATATTACTTGTAATAAACAATGAAATTTTAGTTCTCAAAGGAGTTGATGATCCTTTCTTACATCAAGATGTTAGTTACCATTGCCCTATTTATTGGATATTTAACTACAGAAAACAAAACAGTAAATCGCTTCCGAGGCATATACAGATATACAGCCCAAGCGACTCTAGTCTTTTGAGACATTACGCATTCAGAACCGACTCGGATTGTTTGAAATGTGACGATATTGACCGATATGCAAAGCACGTCACTGACCACATAGTTTTGATATCTGAGTAATCTATTCCAAACAGATCTGTTAAAGTTAAACCATAAGAACCTACATGGATCACAACGCCAATCAAAAGGTCAATACGCAAATGTAACAGAGCCTATCGAAAAACCGAGCATCTAACCAACCTTCCCATTGGACTCAATTTCGTTCCTTGCAGAACAAGAAAATCTCTATGATTCGAGAAGTCAAACAGCAACATGCTGATAAATTAGCACAAAAGCTAAAATCTAGCACTACATCTTCAAAACATTGGTTGTCAGCCCTTACGGCTGTCATCAATCCTCACAATACATATTCTATTCAATACCTTTCAGACAACGGTTCGATAATCAATGAAGAAGTTTATAAAGCTGAGAGATTTAAAGCTTTTTTAATATAGCAAACTGTACTATGAAACAAATATTAAAATCGTGTAGACATACCTTTATATATGGATGTAAGTTTAAGGTCCACAGAACTAACACCTGACGAAGAACAAAATTTTCTCAATAGCCTTCCTCATTGTAAGGCTTCTGGTACCTATAGTGTAAACCATATGCCGCGTGAGCTGGCTAATTAACTCTCACATCCACTTTGTTCGTTTTTCAACCTACCTCTAAAAGAGGCCACCTTTCCACACTCTTGGAAAGAAGCAACCAATGTATCTAATTACAGACCAATATCTCTTCTCTATACTGCTGGAAAAGTTTTTGAAAGACTCGTTTATAATTACATATTTAATTACTTTGGAGGAAAATAACATTTGTGCAACTTCTCAGTTTGGCTTTATTTCGGGTGTTTCTAACATCTCTCAATGATGTGTTTCGCCAAGCAGCAGATTCCGGTAAGGAAATTAGAGCTGTGTTTACAATATAATCAAATTTTTTGGCGCGTGCGGGATGAAGGACTTTTTATGGGAATGTTTTCAGATCCTTTGTAGGCCCCTTACTTTATACATATATATATATATATATATATATATATATATATATATATATATATATATATATATATATATATATATATATAAATGATATGGCACATGATAAATACTTCGATATGTTTATTTGCAGATGATACAAGACTCTTTCTAATCGTACATAATCCCATCGTAGCCGCCCATAACCTCAACTCTGACTTGGAAAAAGATTTCTCAATGGTCTAATAATTTGCTCGTGTCTTTTAATCCTTCAAAAACTGAATCCCTGACAAATTATAAGAAAATTATTAAACCCTTCCATCCACCACTATATATGCTCAAATATAGAATTGAGACAGTTGAAGCTCACAAACATCTTGGAGTCTTTCTCTTGAACAACTGCTCGTGTAAAAAGCTAATTGACTATATAAGAAGAAAAGGCATGGTCAAGAATGAATGTAATGTGCAGACTCAAATATCAACTTTACAGGAAATCTTTAGAAACTATATTTACATCTTTTATACGACCTATTCTGGAATATGGTAATATGGTTTGGGACAACTGCACATTACTTGAGAAAAGTGAACTCGAAAAAATACTTAACGAGGCAGCGAGAATCGTGACTCGTGCAACAAAACTAGTATCTATTGAAACTTTGCGTCGAGAAATAGGATGGAAAAGTCTTGAATTCAGACGACAAAAACACAAGCTTACACTTTTATGCAAAATAACAACTGGTTCAAGCCTTCTCCATCTCACATTTCTGATTCCACCAACTGTTAGATATATAACTCGCTATGACTTACGTAATGGAAACCATTTCCAAGTAATACAAACCAGAACATCTTTTGTTGTTGCTACAACTCGTTTCTTCCTTCGGCCATTTGAGAATGGAACTCATTATCTAACGAGACTCGTCAAAGCAACTCCATGAACATAATTTCAACAGCTCATTATATCGTGACACTCACTTTCCCAGGCATTTTTATAGGGGTAGAGGGAAATCTTCATGCTCGAGGTAGGACAAATTGCAGTTTACTTAATCAACATTTATTTAGAAACAATATAATCAGATCACCTCCTTATACATGTGGACTTGTAGAAAGTACACAACATTTATATGTATCATGTGTTTATTACCAAGAACAATGCATCGAACTGTTTCAAAGCCTTACACCAGATGGTAATTTAACTTCAAATATTTGTGTACGCTGATATAAGGCTTCCATATAAAGTAACATTCGCATTTTGATGCCGTTCATAAATTTATTCAAAAGTTAAAAGACTTACTTAAGCTTAACTATTACCAACACGCATGAATTTCTTCAGGTCATGAACAGGTGTAAACAGAAATTCCTTTTCTTTCAAAATGATTGGCTATCGCTTTTGCAGTGACTCGCTCTCCAAGGGAGCACTGTTCACTTTTAATCTCGCTTTTTTCTTCCTTTCATTTGTTATTCCCATTTCTTGCATAAGTATTGTCTCACCTAACCGCACAATCCCCTACAAATATAGATTAACAGTTTCTCCTTTTAGCTTCTTTCTTTTCTTTATTCTCATCTCGTATTCCTTAGTTGTTTATCTTTTTGCTTTATATACCTTGGCTAAATGCTAATGTTTAATTAAGAGATACTTCCCTTTGACTATTCAGCAATTTAAAGATTTTTTTCAATAAAACTCAATATAATCCGTCATATATTCACATATACTTACAATTATTTTATCGTCAAAGCAGAAGAACATTATAAGTTATTGTCTTTCGTTCTAATCACTTACCTTCTATATTGTATATCTTGCCCTTTACAATGTATGAAATAAAATATGTTTAAATTTAACTATCTCTTTAAGTATGCATTAATGCACTGAATGGATCAAAGAAACTTAAAGTTTACTTTTTATTAAATCATAAATTTCTAACATTAGGACTGTTTAAATCTCTGTAGTAACAGGAATCAAATCAAAGTCCCTTCATATGATAATGTAATCCTTATCATATTCACATATACTATAATTTATATAATCCTTATCATATTCACATATACTATAATTTATATAATCCTTATCATATTCACATATACTATAATTTATATAATCCTTATCATATTCACATATACTATAATTTATATAATCCTTATCATATTCACATATACTATAATTTATATAATCCTTATCATATTCACATATACTATAATTTATATAATCCTTATCATATTCACATATTCTATAATTTATATAATCCTTATCATATTCACATATACTATAATTTATATAATCCTTATCATATTCACATATACTATAATTTATATAATCCTTATCATATTCACATATACTATAATTTATATAATCCTTATCATATTCACATATACTATAATTTATATAATCCTTATCATATTCACATATACTATAATTTATATAATCCTTATCATATTCACATATACTATAATTTATATAATCCTTATCATATTCACATATACTATAATTTATATAATCCTTATCATATTTACATATACTATAATTTATATAATTTTAAAATTATGGACAATCATTACTTGGCCATATACATTAATTAAAGAGAACAATTATATCAATTTTAAACATTGTACAATTTTTCATCAAGGCATGACTATGCAACAAGTAGAAATATCACGATCCAATAGAAATATCACGATCCAATAGAAATATCACGACGATCCAATAGAAATATCACGATCCAATAGAAATATCACGACGATCCAATCTTGTTACAAACTAGTACCTTAACGTTAGGTATATTCAGTCAGTAGATCGATGTATAGGCAGGTAGCTAGCCAGTTAGTCAAATAGCTCGGCAGGTAAGGAAGTAGGTTGGTAGGTAGAAGATCATGGATGTGTTGTGTTTGGAGTGATGGATGGGTGGGCAGACGGAGACATGGATGGATGGATGCATGGAATGACAAATGGTTGGATGCATGATTTTCATCGCTCACTATGTGGTTAAATGTCACGTCTCAATCACGCGCGTGTCATAAACTAAACCGGATTTCGGGTGGAACAGAAGAGCTTAGGGAATACACTAACCATGATGAAATCCTTGAAAGCATTCAAAAGGAAGTAAGATTTACTTGCACAGCAATAGATTTAAACATTCGCTGCTTTCTAGCACCCGTCAATCCTTTCTTTGTGCGATATTGCGTTTAAAGCAGACATTTCAGAAGTGTCACAAAGGTCATATTGGCATTTTACCTGGAATCAACAATCATATACATACATACATACATACATACATACATACATACATACATACATACATACATACATACATACATACATACATACATACATACATACATACATACATACATACATACACACATACATACATACATACATACATACATACATACATACATACATACATACATACATACATACATACATACATACATACATACATACATACATACATGCATGCATGCATGCATGCATGCATACATACATACATTGGATACTTAATGTCAGCTTTGAAACAATAGTAATAAAATGAATCACACCATGATACAGTCCGATCATGCTGTTCTTGGTGGTGGTGTCGGTGTTACATACCATGATACAGTCCGATCATGCTGTTCTTGGTGGTGGTGTTATTGTTACATACCATGATACAGTCCGATCATGCTGTTCTTGGTGGTGGTGTCGGTGTTACATAGATTGCCTGTGCTCACATTAATGTTATGATGCATCAATTATATAAACTAGAGAGGAAAAAAAAACTTTTTTTCAAAGTGAGGGGTAATAATAATATTTTATGAATTAGATAATTCATTTTAGACAAGAGACTTTAAAATATGAAAGCATTTTGAATGAAATTTTGGAAGAAATATTAGTGTAGAAGAAAACGTTGCATCATGGGTTACACATCAATTCTGCATAACAGCCTGCTTTAATCCACAAACTGTTGTTCTTCGCGGTATTTATATTTCATACATGATTATGCGTACATGCATGCATATATATATATATATATATATATATATATATATATATATATATATGTATATATATATATATATATATATATATATATATATATATATATATTCTTCCATTATTTAAATCTTGTTTGTAGATTCTCCCTGTCGTTCAAACATGTAGGAGTCATGAATTTCTCTTGGCTTTTGAATTTAGTGCTTGTTTTGTGGATGTAAGTTGTGTTCTTCCCGTGACGAAGAGCTTGCTTGGCTCGAAACGTTGGGAAACTTTTGTATTTGCGTCGTTATCAATTTATATATATATATATATATATATATATATATATATATATATATATATATATATATATATATATATAATCTATGTATCATTGTATCATTGCATGCATTCAGACATATAATCATGCATAGATTAGTAATACATACACACAGACATATATACATACATGTATGTTATACATACATACCTACATACCTTTCATTTCATTGCTATATCTCTAAATACTAGTTATGTATGCAAATCCTTTGTTCGATTTTCATTAGGCAATACCAAGATATTCTATAAATAGAATGTCATGCACAAAATATTGCTGCACCATGACAGTCCAGAAAATTCAACTATAAGGAAGTTAGAAATGAAAATATTTAAAAGTTTTAATGTTATGTGCGAGTTACATAATTGGTATGGCACGCAGACTGTAGAAATATTAACTCTAAATATTCATTTGTATATTCTTCTATATCAATATATATATATATATATATATATATATATATATATATATATATATATATATATATATATATATATATATTACATGGTTATCAATAAAGAGGTACGGGTCTATAACAGGCATAGCCCGCATAACGGTAATAATGTGCTTGCCATTATTCGTTTTGTGCAAGGGCCAGGTCAAGGTCAGTATTACAAGGCTTTTTATTTGTTTCATATTTAAATTTCGAAAAAAATGGAATCTGTTTTATATCAAGAGCCTGCAAAATGGGTTTTCCGCGAATTCATAAATATTTATATATGTTCAATTTTGCATACTGCGGTTTGCATAGAATGTCAAAGCGATGATGCATTATTGATGCAATGCATAACAGTCTTGTTTTTTCTTCTTAATTTGATACAGTGATACATTGGCAACATTCTATCATAAACACTTGATCGGTCTTGTAATTTTATCACTTTATACAATCTGTTTTATTTCATCAACGTATCTTTTTTCATCCAGAAAACTGTTATTCAATTTCCACAAACCTTGACATCTTAAAAAGTCATTTGAACGCTAATTTAATGATATTATGGAGTGACCAGACCTATAACGTATTCAATTGTCACTGTTATTTTATTTGGCATAAGAGATTCAGATACATACAAGAAAAAATCCAAGCTTGCTTGTTTTCGATGAATTTTTCTCATCCGTTTGTATCTCTTTATTTCTGCACTTGATGCATTAAATGGATCAGCGAGACCAAAAATTTATTTTATATGAAATAATACATTTCTAGCATTAGGATTGTTTGCATTTCTATAGCTATATGAATCTAATTCTGGATCATGACCCAAGTTAAAGTCCTCACATGATGAAATAATCATTATTCATATATATATATATATATATATATATATATATATATATATATATATATATATATATATATATATATATATATATACTTTACATTATTGCTGCATTCTGGCCAAGAGAACAGTTGTATGAAGTTTAAACACTGTACGATTTATATATATATACACACACTTTACATTATTGTTACATTCTATAAAGTTTAAACTCTGTACAATTTTTCATTAGGGCAAGAGGATGTAACAAGTTAAATATTATGATCCAATCTTGTTACAAACTAGTACCTTAAATCTTAGCTATTGATATAGGTAGTTTGTTAGGTCGGTAGATTGATTTATTGGTAGGTAACTAGCTAGTACGGCAAATGGCTAGTTAAGTATGTAGGTAATTAGGTTGGTAGTTAGAAGATTATGGGTGTATTGCCTTTGGATTGATGGATGGGTGGACTGACAGAGGGATGGATCGATGCATGAAATGATAATGAATGCATGGATGTATGGATTTGTATCACACACTTTGTGGTTAAATGTCACGTCTGAATCACGC
The DNA here is from genome assembly GCA_029931535.1 of Margaritifera margaritifera. Lineage (NCBI taxonomy): Eukaryota > Metazoa > Mollusca > Bivalvia > Unionida > Margaritiferidae > Margaritifera > Margaritifera margaritifera. The sequence continues at coordinate 170,497 of JAQPZY010001205.1, forward strand.
GTATCATAAACCCAACCGGAAATCGGGTATGACACAAGCACTTCGATAATATAATGATCTTGCAGAAATCATTGAAAACATTCAGAAGGAAGTAAAATTGACTTACACAACAAGAGTTTCAACATTCGCTACTCTGTACCACCAGTCAAACCCCCTTTTTATGTGTTTAGGTGTGGCGAAATACAGTCAAAGCATTTTATATAGACGTTTTACGAGGTCGTATTGGCATTTTTGCCTGGATAGACTAAAAAGAAAACTAACTAAATCATTCCAGTTAGCCCATACCTAACGATTAGGATAAAAAAAATTCACATATGTTATTACATACATAAATGTGTGCATGCACGGGTGCATACATACCTACGTACGTAAATACATACATTGGGTACTTTTAACTTTAGATTTTAGTAATAATTATAATAATTCATGGATTAGACAATTCATTTTAGAGAACAAATTTTAAAAATTTAAAAGAATTTTGATTGAAATTATGGTTAAAATATTAGTGTAAGAGAATAAATTGCTGCGTAGCATACACGAATTTCGCAGACCTGTCTGTTTACATGCTTGTCTTTATATTTATACATGCTTATATGTGCATTCATATATATATATATATATATATATATATATATATATATATATATAGAGAGAGAGAGAGAGAGAGAGAGAGAGAGAGAGAGAATTACAAATATCAAATGTACACCAAAACAGAGCCGAAAGTCCTATCCCAGGAGAATGCTTGATAACATTAACAGAATTTTAAAAGACGAATAAATAATAATATCATACAGGTTAGAGAATTTTAATTCGTACTCTACGGAGATTCGAACACGGATCCACGGGTTACGGCACCCGTCGCCTTTTCTGTAAGCACCAACCCCTATATCATCTCGACCATGCACCAAAAATGATGGTCCAGACATATCCGGGTTCGAATCTCCGTAGAGTACGAATTAAAATTCTCTAACCTTTATGACAATATTCTATATATATATATATATATATATATATATATATATATATATATATATATATATATATATATATATATACTTCACTTTCCATTATTTTACCTGTATATACCTACATTGTATGCAAATCTACTGTTCGATTTTCATTAAGCAGCGTTAAGATATTCGATAAAGAAAATATGTACAAAATTTTTGCTGCATTTTAACAGTCCAGACAATTCCAACAGAAGGAAATTAGTAGACAAAACATTATAAGTTTCAATGTTATATGTGAGTTACATGACTGGTATGGCATGAACATGTTTTAATTTTCAATTATCATTTTTTTATATTCTTCTTTATCAATATTTTTACATGAATTTTCTTTACTGGTCATAAATAAAGAAGGAATAGTCTATCACAGGGATAGTCCAGATAATGGTAATAATGTGACTGTTACAGGAAATTTCATGCAATTGCTCTGTCTAGGTTAACACTACACAATCTCATGCATTCCAAAGTCTGGTTATCGTATTCGTATGGCACTGTAAAAACTCATACATTATTTATTTTGCTATAAGCTAACAGAGCATGATCAAGTGGATACATTCGTGTATGATAATTCCTAGAAAGTTTCCCATTTTGAATTATTGCAGTCTGGGACAAAATGTTAAGTAATACATTTAAAAATACGGAAAACAAATGTTGAGAAACTGGAATAGAAGATAAGTTATAAATTAAGCAGGCTTATATTTGCTAGACATTGAAAATTCGAAGAAAATGAAATTTATGGTTTGTCAAGAGTCTTTAAAAAAAAGTTTCAATTAATTCATAAATATTCATAACTGTTTAGTTTAGCATACTGTGGATTGTATAGAATGACAAACGAAGACGTATGTTTGAACCTGCGCAATAGGTCAAGTTCACCATGAATCAAGTTAAATTAGTACTGGTGCTATTGAAGAAATACCGCATAATCCATCTTATATTTTTTCTTGTATGCTGTGTCCTACACATACCGCTCAAAAGAACTTAAGGTCCATTAAAAGAACTTAAGGTCCATTAAAATTACTTAAGGTCCACACGTATTTTGTCTTCACTTGTGTAGAATCTAGGCATCGTAATACATGTAGATGCAACAGAGAATATCATAACATTAGGATAACTAATGAGTGATAATGAGAGCTTTATATGCTGCTATTGTTTGAGAATGTGTGTGTGTGTGTGTGTGTGCACGCGCAGCTCAGTTTTTATCATAACGTTTTTGCCAAGAACAAATATGCTGATAAACGGGAACAATCTGAAATCAGTGGAAATAAATATTTCCGGTAAATATAAATACCATTTTGTTGGCATATCCGTTTGTAGTATCATGCAATACACAACTGCACATGAGCAATAGCATAGTTACGTAACCACTAATTTTGACGCAATTGAACTCTTATTTGAACAATTTTTAGATCGTACGTTAGTTATAATTTAGTCTTCATTGAATGAATTGATGTAATTAATACACAAGCAGTAGGCAAAGTTACTAGGCACATAACATGCAACACAACCATAAATAAGTAAGTCAGCACTAATTTTGCACTGATGGGTATTTTAGCCACTACATGTTGGTCAAAGAAGGGAACCAATTGGGGTCATTTACTCTAACCCTCCACTAGCGTATAAATCCAACAAAGTGTCCGCGATGTTGAGTTGCTTAGTATGGCACACAATTATGTTTGCTACAAGGTTCTTTACGTGATAAAACCCCTTACAATCAGTGCAGAAATGATCCAATAAATTCATCCGATGCGATTAGGTGTTATTTGCATAATGTCAGTACATTTGTATGAATTTAGCTATGCATAAAATAAAGACTATGCAAATAAAAGGTATGCATAAATGCGGTCAAATTTAACTACAAATAAAAAGAAAAGGATCTGTGCATGGACATTGCATGCATATAACGGGGGTATACAATTTAGTGGAATATAGTAAAAAATAGAGTAAAGACATTTTATTGTGTATGTGGTAATCTCTTTTGTGAAGCAGCGAACGGTGGCAGATTTGGACACAGACGGTTGTCCCGAATTCTGGTTTTAATTGTCTGCTTCATTTATCAAATTTGTGGCACCAGTAAATCTCTTGCAACTTAAATTGTATGTCTCAGCAGCGCAAGGCATACTAGTGTCGAGATAGATGACATGAGATTAATCTTAATCTGTTAACATTTTGTCTTAATCTTGACATGAGATTAATCTTAATCTGTTAACATTGTCACACTGAACCTGAGAGTAACCTGATTCTATATTTATATCAGCATTTTTTGTCAAACTATGTACAGACTTTATATTTAAAGACGCCATTGATTCCCAAAGTTTTTCTTCTTCCCATCTGAGAAGAGTTACGTTTAAGTCTTAAACTGATAACATTCCACAAGTCTTCCTCAAAGGCCAAAGCCCCAATACAAGTCTTCCTCAAAGGACAGGACCCCATTACAAGTCTTCCTCAAAGGCCAAAGCCCCAATACAAGTTTTCCTCAAAGGCCAAAGCCCCAATACAAGTCTTCCTCAAAGGCCAAAGCCCCAATACAAGTCTTCCTCAAAGGCCAGGACCCCATTAACAGTCTTCCTCAAAAGCCAAAACCCCAATACAAATCTTCCTCAAAGGCCGAGGCCAAATATAAAAGGGAACAACATCACCAAGGTTCATACGGTCATTCAAAACTTAGCTGTCGTCAAGGAAAGTGGAAACCTGATTGACTGTTTGGTCTAAGATAAGACATGACACAGTGATCGAAAGGTCAAATTGGATACCCAATTCCCTAATTGATAACCAGTTCTAACTGGTGGTGGTGGTGGTGGTGCTGGTGGGGGGGGGGTCCATTTAATGTACATTTCAGAGAACCATGGCACCAGAAAGTAGTTGTTAGCTTTTTCATACCTTGTTGACACGGGTAGAGTTATAAGAAATCTCCACATGCTTGACCAATCAAAGTTAATGTATAACATATGGTTGTGTCTCCAGACGTCTCGACATTGTCGTGCCACTGGATTCAGACAGGTCTGGATGAAAGAGTGAGGACGGCTCTGCGCAACTTTCCCTCACTTAAATTCAACTCACGCGCAAGTCATGACACTATCCCCCCCCCCCCCCCCCCCCATCCACACACACACACCAGATACCTTCAGGTCCTGTGGCGATGGGCGACCGGCAAAGCAGCAGGTGTGGATACACTGGGAGCTGTAGCTACAGACCTGCACACAGACAGCTCAGGGCATTTGGTCACTTTTCACTGGACCGAAGCAGCAGTGGAACTCGGCAGCCCCCTGGGTAACTGAGCAGCGCTTTTTAGGATCACGCTGCTCACCTCTGTAGCGTGAGGAAGGGGCTAGAAAAGGTTCCTTAACGATTGCCTGCTTCACCTTAACCCTGGTCAGCACACCACGGCTGATGGAATCCCACCTTAGCGGTCGAACACCTAACAAGAAGACAAAAGTGACGAAACTCACCATCGATGCCTGGAACGTACGCAAACTAATGGACAGTACATCAGCAGATAGACCAGAGAGAAAAACAGCTTTAGTTGGTAGAGAACTGGCCTGATTAAACATCCAGATAGCAGCCCTGAGTGAAACTCGCCTAGCTGAGAAAGGACAACTCACCGAAGTAGGAGTCATCTACACCTTCTTCTGGAGTGGCCGAAGTAAACAAAATGAGCGATACGAAGCTGGTGTTGGGTTTGCCATCAAATCACAGATAGTTAGCAAGCTCACAAATCTCCCAAAGGCCTAAATGACAGAGTAATGCAAATGAGACTCCCACTGTCTGGAAAAAGACATGCAACTATTATAAGTGCATATGCACCCACCATGACCAACCCAGATGAGATCAAGGACAAATTTTATGAAGACCTGGAGTCTTTTATTGCAGAAGTACCAAAGGCAGACAAGCTCATCATGCTTGGTGACTTCAATGCTAGAGTTGGTACAGATCACCGGACATGGACAGGTGCCATTGGCAAAAATGGATTTAGCAAATGCAACAACAACGGACTTCTCATACTGAGAAAATGCGCTGAACACGACCTCCTAATTAACAACACAGTCTTCCGCCTGCCAAATCGAAACACGACGTCTTGGATGCACCCACGCATGGAAATCAACATATCACTTGATGATCCTCCAGAGTTGACTAAAACTGCGAAAGCAATCAACCTGCTGTCTAATGGCAAAGCACCCGGAGCAGATGCTATATCATCAGAAGTCTACAAAGCCGGAGTCTCGCACATGGCACAGAAACTAACTGAACTCTTTCAGTAAATGTGGAGTCGGGAAACAATAACTCAGGAGTACAGGGATGCATCCATCGACCACTGGTACAAGCGGAGAGGCAACATACAATCCTGTGACAACCATTGGGGCATCTCCTTGCTGTCAATAGCCGGCAATATCCTTTCCAGAATTCTGCTGAATCGTCTTGTGTATCACATCAATCAAGGGCTCCTGCCTTAGAGTCAGTGTGGCTTCAGGAAATGACGAGGGATCACAGACATGGTGTTTGCAGCTCATCAACTCCAAAAGAAATGCCAGGAACTGAACTCCAACCTGTACACGACATTGATCGACCTGCCAGAAGCCTTTGACACAGTTTGCCGTGAAGGCCTTTGGAAGATCATGGCAAACTTTGGTTGCCCAGAGAAATTCATCGTGATGGTTCAGCATTTCCATGATGGCATGCTCGCTCATGTTGACGGTGAGTCATCTGAACTATTCCTAGTTACCAATGGAGTCAAGCAAGGCTGTGTGTTGGCCCCAACCCTCTTCAGTATGATGTTCTCTGCCATGCTTAATGATGCCTTCTGTGACTATGACACTGGATCGACATCAGATACCGGATTGATGGCAAACTGTTCAATCTAAGAAGGCTACAGGCGAAGACGAAGTTACAGGAAGTGACTGTTCGTGATCTCCTATTTGCTGACGACTGTTCTCTGAATGCCAAATCTGAGTCTGACATGCAACAGAGTATGGACCATTTCTCTTCAGCTTGCGACAATTTCGGTCTCACAATCAGTATCAAGAAGACAGAGGTGATTCATCAACCTGCACCAGAAAAGCCTTACGTAGAGCCTACAATCAAAGTAAATGGCCAAACCCTCGCGGCAGTGGACAAGTTCACCTATCTCTGCAGCACACTGTCACGTGCAGTCCACATCGATGATGAAACCAACGCCAGAATTGCTAACACAAGCGTGGACTTTGGCAGACTACGTGTAAATGTGTGGGAGCGCAGAGGTATCAGTCTACAAATAAAACTTAAGGTCTACAAAGCCATTGTATTGCCGACCCTGCTGTATGCTTGCTAAACCTGGACGGTGTACAGACGCCATGCCAAGAAGCTGAACCATTCTCACGTGGGCTGCTGGAGGAAACTTATGAGGATAAGATGGCAAGACAGGATCCCAGACACTGAGATTCTCACACGGGCAGGCATTCCAAGCATCCACACTCTACTGATGAAATCACAGTTGAGATGGGCAGACCACGTCACCAGGATATCAGAAGAGCGACTACCAAAGAAGATCTCAGGGTGGTCAGAAGAAACGCTTCAAAGATTCCCTCAAGTCATCCTTGAAACACTTCAGCATTGACCCTGAGTCTTGGTAAGATCTCACACAGAATCGCTCCACCTGGCGGAGTCTCATCCATACTGGAGCCACAGACTTTGAACGGAGGAGAACTGCAGAGGCAGTGTAGAAACGTGATCAGCGTAAATCTCAGAAATGCAGCACGCCCTCTGCTGATCAAGCAACCCCAGGCGGCATCTCCTGTCAAGTGTGCCACAGACGGTTCAGAGCACAAATTGGTATGATCAGCCATTCGCGTGCTCACAGAAACCAAACCAGTCAGCAATGTCATGGTCATCTTCGAACTCGAAGGATGAACAACATATCATATGGTAACAAAACCTTTCTAACTCTACCAATCGGTTTTGGAACTCTTGAAACTCAGCCTTAAAAAGAGTCACATAAACAAGTACGAATTTACTAACTTAACATGATTGTATTTTTTCAGATGACGTGCCTTATTAGTTTGAACTTTGATGATAAAAAGGCGACCTAGGTGGTATTGACCTACAAAAGGAGGAGCAACAGCGCCGTCTATTTTTGTAACCGTAGATTATATCCTGGATAATTTCATGTTTATGTCCTGACAGCAACAACTACAATAATAATAATAATAATAATAATAATAATAATAATAATAATAATACCAACAAGAACTGCAAAAATAGTAGTAATTATAGGTAAGTGAATAAATAATGAACTGAAAAAGCTTTTTTTTTCAATATGGACTCTAAACAGATGATGAGTTTACTTCCGTGTGGGTGCACGTTTGGAGTCTTCTTGGTTGAAGCTGCTTGGCTTCATTTTTCTTAGACAGGATATCCAGTAAAGATTCCTTCTCCTTGTTGGTTTATATGATTTATATGACGTGTATTATATATATATATATATATATATATATATATATATATATATATATATATATATATATATATATATATATATATATATACAAACAAATAATATTATCATACAGGTTAGAGAAGTTTAATTGAAGTTTAATTCGTACTCTACGAAGATTCGAACCCGGATCCGCGGGTTACGGCACCCATCGCCTAGCCTGTAAACACCAACCCTTATACCAACTCGACCATGCACACATCACCAAAAAATGATACTACAAAGTCGGGGGTGTAGGCATTCATGCGTAGCAGACATACCCGCATGTCGACCCAGTTAATAATTCTCATCTAAGTACACAGACCATCTGGATTCCTACTACATAAATCAAGGTATATAGAAGTTAGTGTGTGTGTGTCTGTGTGTGTCTGTGTCTGTGTGTGTGTGTGTGTGAATATTTGTTCTACTGGGTTTCTGCAGATAGAAGTTCCAAAGGCATAAATACTTGGAAATTATAAGAAGAGACTACAAATTCGAGGTAATTCAAGTGTCCATATTGACATACTGACTAGAATTATGATTAGATCACTTGTATTGTGGAAATGGTTTACTCGAGATTTCATTTTCCTATTGTTGTGCAATTATTTAGATTCGAAAACCACTAAGATCCGTGATACCATTTTTCTCAAGGAAACCGCAGAGAAAATAGAAACAGATCGTTGCTTACCTACACTACATTGTTTTTCAAGATCCTGGATCAATACAGGATAAGCAAACATAATCATAAATAAAATATGAATCATATAGTTTGCGATGGCAATTTGAAATGAAACCTCGCTTCGAATTTGCTGTTGTCAACGCGCAATTTCGTTAAAAAGAATAAGTGAAGTAGAGTGCCGAATTTTTACCTGGATAGTTTTACGTGGGAAATGCAATACTTTGAATATATATAAACCCCACAGTTTACAACAATAGGTAACTTAACAAAAATACTCATTAAATAACTTACCATGAAAGTAGTAAAGTTTTAAGTATATCTTTTGATTACAAATCTTGCTTTACGGGCCTGACCAGCTATCATAAGCTGTGTTTCGCCATGTATATATATATATATATATATATATATATATATATATATATATATATATATATATATATATATATATATAAGAATTATCAAACAAATAATACAAATAATAATACTGAGATAGGTGATTATTATAATAGAGTAAAATGTGGTTATTAATATTATTAGCTTCGTTACTATTACTAACAATAATAATTATGATAATAACAGCCCAATTTACTACCACCACCACCACTGCAATCACCACCACTTCTACTAAAACTACCACCAGCACTCCTACTACTACCACCATCAACACTACTACTAACATCACCACCACTACTACTACAAACATCACCACCAACACCCCTACTACTTATATTACTACCACCACTACTACAAATACTACTACCACCATCAACAACACTACTACTAACACTAACAACCACTACTACAAACATCACCACCAACACCCCTACTACTTCTATTACTACCACCACTACCACAAATACTACTGCCACCATCCTACTACTACTACTAATATTACCACTACTATTCAAACTACTGCCACCACCACCACTACCCACACTACCACCACTGCTACCAACTCAACCACCACTACTACCCACACAACCACCACTACTACCCACACTACCACCACTACTACCAACTCAACCACCACTACTAACCACACAACCACCACTACTACCCACACTACCACCACTACTACCAACTCAATTACCACTACTAACCACACAACCACCACTACTACCCACACTACCACCACTACTATTCACACTACCACCACTACTACCAACTCAACCACCACTACTTACCACACAACCACCACTACTACCCACAATACCACCACTACTACCCACACTACCACCACTACTACCAACTCAACCACCACTACTAACCGCACTACCACCACTACTACCAACTCAGCTACCACCACTACCCACACTACCACCACTACTACCAACTCAACTACCACTACTACCCACACTACCACCACTACTACCCACACTACCACCACAACTACCACCACAACTACCACTACTACCCACATTACCACCACTACAACCAACTCAACCACCACTACTAACAACACTACCACCACTACTTCCCACACTACCACCGCTACTAACCACGCTACCACCACTACTACTCACACGACCACCACTACTACCAACACTACCACCATTACTACAAACTCAACCACTACTACTACTACCAACATTTCTTCCACCAATACTATTACTACCATTACCACTACTACCATTGCCATCACAATCAGCATTACTACCACTACAGCCACTATCACTACTGCCACCACTACTACTACTAATACCACCACTACTACTACTAATACCACCACTACTACTACTAATACCACCACTACTACTACTACAACTATCACCGCAGCCACTATTACCGCTATCACCACAATCCACATCTACTAATAGTATCACCACAACCACTATCATCATACCACCAACTCCACTGTTACCACAACCACACACAGCTACTACCATCACTACCACCACGACTACCACTACCCCAACTATCACTACTACGTTCGACTTCCAACTGTAAGACGGAACGTTTTTTATGGGAACTCAATTAAGAACTTTATGATGCTGTACCACCAGAGAAATCTTGAACTTTTTCAGGGAATGCGGTTGAAATGATTTATATAAAACATTTTGACCCTGTGTTTTTGGGAATTTTTATTTTTAACTTTGTATTTTATTTTATATACATTTTACAGAATTTAAACATCCTTACATTATATCTTTTATCTTGCAGCACTCAATGTTTACGTTTATTTTAAAGGATTTATCTTCCTAAAGTTTCTTTGTGTAATTCTTTATATTTACATTTGTAGAACTTTTCCTTTCATCTGCACCATATAGTCCTTATTGTGATGACGTACCGGTAAACCCTAATCCATCCATCTATCCATCCATACATACATAAATACATACATACATACATTCATACATACCGCCACCATCACCACTACTACTACTATCATGATCAACACTACTGCCACTACTACTACTAAAATTATTATCCATGATACACATGTACATTGTGGTTATGTTTGAAAACATTAATTACGTCGATTTTTAATCTACTACATGAAAAAAAGAATAATATTGGTACATTAGAAAAATACCAAGACAGGTCGCAAGTCAAATTGCAAGAAATAGTTGTTCATGTGTTTCCTACGAAATCAATCCAAATATTTTTTTATTTTTTTTAATTTAAAAAAAAAAGTTACTTCTTTCAAGCTTAAAATTGATAAAAATGTGAAGGTCTGTGCTAAGAATGAACCAAAACGATTTTTTTTTTTTTTTGGGGGGGGGGGGGGGCTTTATGTCTCGCCTGCTTTGCCTGTTCAAGGTCCAAAAATTTAGCATAGCTGCTTAAGTAACAAAAGCAGGTCACTGCAAGCCATAATTTACATTTTAAGGGTGCTAACGTAAGTGACAAAGGTAAATGCATACATCAAGTTTCATAACCATACATGCAACAGTGTCAGGAAACTGTGCTACATATGAATAACAAAAAAATCCATGGAGCGTAGAAACCATTGGGCTGTCATGTTCGGGTGGGAGGTCATAGCGCTTTCACTATCAAAAATATGGAATTTGCCGAAAACACGCGGTAGCGGCATGGGGTAGCTGCTTTAAATAGAGGATAGCACAAAGCGACATTGTATTGAATTCTACCTGTCTGGTATCGAAAAGTACAATAATTAAGGTCTCATTCATAATCGTTAAACGTATTTGCCTAACGTAAAAGCCAAAACGCCAGCCCTGTCTGATTAAAAATGAGATCTACTTATAAAAAAAATGGGGTGGGAAATGTCAGAGTAACTCGGACTTGAAAAATAAATTTATACCATTTCTACCCACATGTACCTCCTGCCTGTGGTGATTTCAAATGTGAACACATCCATCAAATTTCATTACTGTGTATACAACAGTGTGTGTGTGTGTGTGATCACTATCACCTACTTTTGCCGATAGTTAGTAGTGCCCTCTAAGGACAACATACCATTTCGCGATAACTCGATAGGACCGGTCAGCGGTCACTCAGAATTACGTACATGCGGTAAGATACAATACAGTTCTGTGTCTGCCACACCTAAAAGTTTCTGATGTAATTTGCCAAAGTAATTATGATCGCTAGATAAAATCTAACTCCAATATGTTTTAAAACTATTTTTCACGCGCATCGCCCCTAAATGAAGCTGCTGATATTAACAACAATAATTTACACAAATCAGTTTTTAGTGGTCACTGTATCCACCATCAACCCTTTTGTCCAGTCAAACCTATACTATGTCGGATGAATGTGCGCATGCACTATCAAATCCATGTCTAACTTGCTAAGGCCAAGAAGTAGATACGATTAATTATTTGAAGCAAATTAATATTCTTTTATATTTTGATCATGCATTTTGTTTTAAAACTAGGGTCTACTGTTATGCACGATTCGGTCGATCACCCCTAACCTGTTACTTTGTATGCAGAGAAAGCGGAATATCATTGATAAAAATAGATCCTTGTCGGGTAGACCATTTTCCTAGTATTCTCAATCTTTCTCTTCAACCATCTAACAAAGACAGTCTGACTTCGTCTGTCACACTGTTCTATTTACATTGTGCGTGCTAGGTACAGCATTCTTCTATTAGAGTCGACCTTTCGTGTCTGATGCGTCAGCGTCCTGTAAGACATTCTTTTTCAAATAGTTTGAGGTCAAGGCATATAATGGCTGCACTTGTCACATAGCTTGACACAAAATTAACACACTTGGCACATAGCTTGACACAAAATTAATACACTTGGCACATAGCTTGACACAAAATTAACACACTTGGCACATAGCTTGACACAAAATTAGCACACTTGGCACATAGCTTGACACAAAATTTACACACTGATACATAGCTTGACACAAAATTAACACACTGGTACACCAGTGAATGAGAATGCACATAGTTTGAAACAAAATTAGCACACTCTTCCACTAGTTAATGAGAATGCACAATAAATAAAAAAAAGAAATAAAACACGAAAGGCAATGAGTTGCTTTTAAAAAATGTTAACAGTAATGAATAATTTATTTTTCATGTGAGCAACCAAATAGTACAAGTACTTTTTAATTGATAGAAGGAAAATATTCAGTCTTTCAATAGCTTTCATTCGAATAACATTTATTTGTGAGACATTCAGCTCTGGCACTGCATCCCTCCTCCGATCATATGGCTAGCCCTAGCTAGTTTGTTCCAAACAAGTAGCCCTAGTGATATTGTTACAAGACAAGTAGCCCTAGTGATATTGTTACAAGACAAGTAGACCCAGTGATATTATTACAAGTCAAGTAGCCCTAGTGATATTATTACAAGTCAAGTAGCCCTAGTGATATTATTACAAGTCAAGTAGCCCTAGTGATATTATTACAAGTCAAGTAGCCCTAGTGATATTATTACAAGTCAAGTAGCCCTAGTGATATTATTACAAGTCAAGTAGCCCCAGTGATATTGTTACAAGTCAAGTAGCCCTAGTGATATTGTTACAAGTCAAGTAGCCCTAGTGATATTATTACAAGTCAAGTAGCCCTAGTGATATTATTACAAGTCAAGTAGCCCTAGTGATATTATTACAAGTCAAGTAGCCCTAGTGATATTGTTACAAGTCAAGTAGCCCTAGTGATATTGTTACAAGACAAGTAGCCCTAGTGATATTGTTACAAGACAAGTAGACCCAGTGATATTATTACAAGTCAAGTAGCCCTAGTGATATTATTACAAGTCAAGTAGCCCTAGTGATATTATTACAAGTCAAGTAGCCCCAGTGATATTATTACAAGTCAAGTAGCCCTAGTGATATTATTACAAGTCAAGTAGCCCTAGTGATATTATTACAAGTCAAGTAGCCCCAGTGATATTGTTACAAGTCAAGTAGCCCTAGTGATATTGTTACAAGTCAAGTAGCCCTAGTGATATTGTTACAAGTCAAGTAGCCCTAGTGATATTATTACAAGTCAAGTAGCCCTAGTGATATTATTACAAGTCAAGTAGCCCCAGTGATATTATTACAAGTCAAGTAGCCCTAGTGATATTATTACAAGTCAAGTAGCCCTAGTGATATTATTACAAGTCAAGTAGCCCTAGTGATATTATTACAAGTCAAGTAGCCCCAGTGATATTATTACAAGTCAAGTAGCCCTAGTGATATTATTACAAGTCAAGTAGCCCTAGTGATATTATTACAAGTCAAGTAGCCCTAGTGATATTATTACAAGTCAAGTAGCCCTAGTGATATTATTACAAGTCAAGTAGCCCCAGTGATATTGTTACAAGTCAAGTAGCCCTAGTGATATTGTTACAAGTCAAGTAGCCCTAGTGATATTATTACAAGTCAAGTAGCCCTAGTGATATTATTACAAGTCAAGTAGCCCTAGTGATATTATTACAAGTCAAGTAGCCCTAGTGATATTATTACAAGTCAAGTAGCCCTAGTGATATTATTACAAGTCAAGTAGCCCCAGTGATATTGTTACAAGTCAAGTAGCCCTAGTGATATTGTTACAAGTCAAGTAGCCCTAGTGATATTATTACAAGTCAAGTAGCCCTAGTGATATTGTTACAAGTCAAGTAGCCCTAGTTATATTGTTACAAGACAAGTAGACCCAGTGATATTATTACAAGACAAGATGCCCGAGTGATATTGTTACAAGACAAGTAGACCCAGTGATATTATTACAAGTCAAGTAGCCCTAGTGATATTATTACAAGACAAGTAGACCCAGTGATATTATTACAAGTCAAGTAGCCCTAGTGATATTGTTACAAGACAAGTAGACCCAGTGATATTATTACAAGTCAAGTAGCCCTAGTGATATTATTACAAGTCAAGTAGCCCCAGTGATATTATTACAAGTCAAGTAGCCCTAGTGATATTATTACAAGTCAAGTAGCCCTAGTGATATTGTTACAAGACAAGTAGACCCAGTGATATTATTACAAGACAAGATGCCCGAGTGATATTGTTACAAGACAAGTAGACCCAGTGATATTGTTACAAGACAAGTAGACCCAGTGATATTGTTACAAGACAAGTAGACCCAGTGATATTATTACAAGACAAGATGCCCGAGTGATATTGTTACAAGACAAGTAGCCCTAGTGATATTGTTACAAGACAAGTAGCTCTAGTGATATTGTTACAAGACAAGTAGACCCAGTGATATTATTACAAGACAAGATGCCCGAGTGATATTGTTACAAGACAAATAGCCCTAGTGATATTGTTACAAGACAAGTAGACCCAGTGATATTATTACAAGACAAGATGCCCGAGTGATATTGTTACAAGACAAGTAGCCCTAGTGATATTGTTACAAGACAAGATGCCCGAGTGATATTGTTACAAGACAAGTAGCCCTAGTGATTGTGTAAAAAGATATGTCACCCTAGTGATATTGTTACAAGACAAGTAGCCCTAGTGATAGTGTAAAAAGATATGTCACCCTCGTGATTTTGTTACAAGACAAGTAGGGATATTGTTACAAGACAAGTAGACCCAGTGATATTATTACAAGACAAGTAGCCCGAGTGATATTATTACAAGTCAAGTAGCCTTAGGGATATTGTTACAAGTCAAGTAGCCCTAGTGATAGTGTAAAAAGATATGTCACCCTAGTGATCTTGTTACAAGACAAGTAGCCCTAGTGATATTATTACAAGACAAGTAGCCCTAGTGATATTGTTACAAGTCAAGTAGCCCTAGTGATATTATTACAAGACAAGTAGCCCTAGTGATATTGTTACAAGTCAAGTAGCCTTAGTGATAGTGTAAAAAGATATGTCACCCTAGTGATCTTGTTACAAGACAAGTAGACCCAGTGATATTATTACAAGACAAGTAGTCCTAGTAATATTGTTACAAGACAAGTAGCCCTAGTGATATTGTTACAAGTCAAGTAGCCTTAGTGATAGTGTAAAAAGATATGTCACCATAGTGATTTTGTTACAAGACAAGTAGACCCAGTGATATTATTACAAGACAAGTAGTCCTAGTAATATTGTTACAAGACAAGTAGCCCTAATGATATTGTTACAAGTCAAGTAGCCCTAGTGATAGTGTAAAAAGATATGTCACCATAGTGATTTTGTTACAAGACAAGTAGGGATATTGTTACCAGACAAGTAGCCCTAGTGATATTGTTACAAGACAAGTAGCTCTAGTGATAGTGTTACAAGACAAGTAGAGAAGACTTAGAAACATAACCAACTTTAAATGTGTTCACTGAACACAAATACCCCACAAGAGTGCCTGAACACTGACCTAAACGCAAAACTTGAACGGACAGACGGACGAACGGAATGATATCAAAGTAACTCTAAATGCCCGTACACATTCGTGATGGGGCATACAAATTGTATCCATGTCCATTATCTAAACACAGTTGTACGGATCTCATCCCTACAATCATTTTATTCGTACTCTCTCTCTCTCTCTCTCTCATTTTAAATATATTCCTGTTATGAATAATTATCAATATCACGCCCGTATTGAAAGCTTGTACTATGAATCCATTCCATTTTATGAGTGACATTCAAAATGGTACCTTAATTTGTCTTTTTTCTGTAATACATACGTGGCAAACTTGGCAATAGTTTACGTCGTTTATGGTCTATATACCGTCATATACACGAAATAATCTGATATAGTCTGACCTTGAACCTGTTAGTGATTTGATAAGTACCCTTCAAAGATGCAATAAATTGTTTTTAACGATACACTGATAAACGTTTCCTACGGTTATAGGTCAAAATGTTTTGTTAAAATAATTTTTTTCGAATGCATGGTAATTTCGAATGCATGATAATTTCGAATGTAAGGTAATTTCGAATGCATGGTAATTTCGAATGCAAGGTAATTTCGAATGCAAGGCAATTTCGAATGCATGGTAATTTCGAATGAAAGGTAATTTCGAATGCAAGGTAATTTCGAATGCAAGGTAATTTCGAATATATTTACTTATAGAAAAGAATAAAAAAAGATGGAAAAAGAAAATGATTGTGTCTCATGATTAAGGGTTTTGAATCTAACGTCACACGGGTCTTGACATAACATTTTAAACGTTAACTGTATCGGTATTTTACGTAAATATATGACAGTAGCATGGCAAATGGATTATAGCGACTCAGTGTGGGTACATTTTGGATTACAGAACTATCCATGCTTTATCTCAATGTATTCCCCTCTTTATTTTTTTTTACAATGGTGACAAGTATGCATACACGATTTAATTTTGTACGCACAGTGCGTCATTCCTAATGCAATAATGTGTGCCAACTGGGTTCAATATCAAATTTTGTCTTACAATGCGCATGATCGACTGTGAACTTTATCCTGGCTCTGTTTTTGCTAGTTTTTTTCTTCAAATTGTCAGAATTTGTGATTTTGTTCAAATCGGACAGTTGATAGTTTTCTTTTCTCTTCTTTAGAATAATAGTTGGGAGACGTTTGTCACAGCATTACTGTTGCGAAAAAGGTATGTCAGATATTTTTCACTATAGATCCATTGCAGGCTTAAAATAGCAAATTTTAAGGAAAACTTTTTAAATGATTCGGTGCTCTCTAATCCATTTTAAAAAAGGAGTGTAAAAATGACAAAGACGGAGGGTAAACTAACGCCAGAAGGAGCCCGAAGTACCATGGAGGGTAAAAATGACAACAACGGAGGGTACAGGATGCAACTTACACCGGAGGCTCGAACCGTTGTTATAAACTGGACATTTCCGTCCTCCGTTGCCATTTGTACACTACATACCACTGCAGATTGACCCACAAGGGTGCGTGATCCCTATTTGTCAAATGCAATACTTATGAACACGTGGTTGACTTATGCTGGGTTCATCGATCAATCCCAAATTTTTTTTAAAAAAAAGATAAAATAAACATTATTATTAACGACTGAGACTGCACAGTCTATCGTCGATGTTACAAAGTGGCAATGAAATGAAACAATGCAAAATACAATTTTTTTAAATATATGGAATAACGTAAAATCTCATAATATTCAGGAATATGCAATATTTGTATGTGAGGATATATATATATATATATATATTTATTTATTTATATATATATATATATATATATATATATATATTTATTTATTTATATATATATTTATATTATTAAAACCCATAAAAATAATACTTGTAGTGTTGCATTGGAAAATGTACATTTAGTTATTTTTAAACTAATTACATTATATTTAATTATTCATAAAATTACTACTCATGTTAAATGCACATAAGACATGTTTTCCAAGCTTAATGATTTCGTTAGATTTGTCAGACATACATAAAGTTACTAACTTATACATACCGTGGTGGGCATAGATATTATTCTTTATAAAATGTGTTACTCAATTGAATTTACAAAGGCACACAGCTTAAAAATTACATTAGCTTATATATCCCTCACATTTAACACAGTCTATAACCTTTTTCGATTACACCATATCTACCTGTTTATTTTTTGAGCTTATATGCAGACGAGCTCAATTTAGTCTAACCATTTCTTATAGCTTTTTTTTTAGTAATAATAAAGATAGCTTTCATATTCTAAAACATTTTATTTTCCTTATTAAATAAACTTTTTTTAATTTTACATTACATTAATCATCTCTCCATTTCCGTTTAAAACAATCAAGTAAACTTTTGTTTGAAGCCTCTTAAAAATATAGAAAATTTACTATGGTGGGATATCCCAAATACCGTATATACTTTCTTATAAGTAAAGTCCAACTGCAAACTGCACAGACCCAGATCTACCGTTACATAATGTACCGACAGATTTGGGTCTATGAAGTTTGTTAGGAGTAATCAGTAGACCAAACAACATAGACCCTGACCTGCCGGTACATTATGCGACGGTAGATCTGGGTCTGTGCAGTTTGCAGTTGGACTTTACCTATAAACGAATATATACGGTATACCCACTAACCATACTCCTATAACATTTGTTTGAGATTTGATGCCCATGATTCAACATTTCTGTTGCATAAATCAAATGAAATATAATCAGCTGTTTTCAAGATACAATTATTAAACGATAAAAATGATACTACTATTGTAAAATCCTTGTCTATCTACTATTGTAAAATCCTTGTCTATCTACTATTGTAAAATCGTTGTCTATCTACTGAAGCACAGTGGAATATCTCCAAAGTTCACCATATACTGCAACATTACTTGTCTTCATGTTAACCTCGATTTTTTTGGACTCTACAAAATCCAATATTTCTTATGCACAGTTCACTGTAGAATTAACATAGTCATCAAATAGCTGAAACATTGTTTGTTTTTTTTTTTTTGTTTTTTTTTTGTTGTTGTTTTTCTTTTTTTGAATGTGTAAAATTGCAAGGTTTTTTATTGAAAAGTAATAAATTCATAGTTTTCAACCCTTTCTCCCATAAATTACAATAATTTCACTGAAAAAGTGATATCATTACAATAATTAAGGCGCGTCCTGAACAATAAAAATAATCAGCCAACTGATTTTGGCCCGGCACGCGCCGGTCATTTCTATAACCACAGGCAACGTTCCCATATCAGCCCGGATCTGGAGATTCAGACTCGCATATCCACTGGAACCAATCAGAACACACCTTACCTAATACGCTATATTTAGCACAGGATCCAGGAATTAATGTATAAAAGGAACAAAATTTAAATATTTTTCAAAAGACATTGAGCGCTTCTCTTGAAATAGATTAGGAACACATTTTATACAAACAGAGATTTAAGGTACGTGCATTTTTATTATTATTATTATTATTATTATTATTATTATTATTATTATTATTTTTAATTATACCCTGGAATAGTTTTAGCTTTCGCCACCTTTATATATACACTCAAATCTGAATTGTAAGAGAATATCATACAACACCCGTACGAATCTCTTGTCAACATATATTACTATGAGAAAAGATTCGACAGGCAATTTCTTACATTTTAAAAGTATAGATACAAAAACAGTTCTTAGTTTGAAAAGGCAAGGATTTTTCACCTAGCACCTTACTTGGTCTGGATTATTAGCCATGGTGCATGCAACATTCAGAGTAGTTGACGTTTTCACTACACAAAGATATATTTTTTTCAAGAACAAATGTAAATTAGCAGAGAGAGAGAGATTTGCAAGCAGACTTTTACAAATGTCTAACTGAATTATGGTAACTGAAAGTCCTGAACTGTACATTTTTTTATCAATGTCTGTAGTAATGCAAGTGGACTAGATAGTCACAATAATAAATTCTATAAATTTTAGAAGCACGTGATTGTAATTCATTTTTTAGGAATAAGATATTTCGAAGAATATGATAAAAAGCAGTGACTTGGTTTAACTTCACTGCAGTATTCTTTATCCTAAACATGCTAAACTGAATATTTTACATGCACAGATTGTTGCGCAATAATAATATAAATAATAATAATAATAATGGTAATAACAATAATATATTGATTTTCAATCAATGACATTTAAAAATAAAGCTAAGTTTTTCATATTATTCTGGGTATTTATGAAAGCGTTTAACATAATAACGGACGTGCGGGGAAGGGATCGGTGGATCATACAATTATAGACTACCCCCTCTTTTTTTGTAAATGACATCTTGATGTGCCAATCAACTTTACTAAGAATTAAGTTGTGGCTACTTTATCAGGCCCCCAACAGTTATATACTACAAGTTCGCCATCCTCGATCTTAGCCTTAGATTTAGAATATATGAACTTTATGATATTATTTTGATTGATCGGACACTTTCAAAGCCATGGTATAAGTAACTCCTATGTCATAGTTCGCACCCACCATAAGAAAAATTGATAAATGATTGACTTGTTTATTGCACCTATTCATATATTCATATATATGCACTATTGTTTTAATTTATCAAAATTGTGAAATTTGCTGCTGATACACATCGAAGTACGTTCTAGCAGAAATGTAAAGTGTATTTACCCGTTTATCTGTATGACTCATTCAAAGGTAATCAAGAAAGTCAATAAGAGGTTCACCAAGTACATTTGTATATGAGACTTGTAGTTGTTGGAGGATTTTTAACGGTACTTTTTTTGGCTATATTATGCCGAGTATATGGGAGCTACCTGCCTTTCCCAAAGACACACAAAGAGGAGAGAGAGAGAGAGAGAGAGAGAGAGAGAGAGAGAGAGAGAGAGAGAGAGTACTGATTGGGCTAGGATCGAAAATTTGTTTAATACAGGCAGATGAACATTCACAGGCATTGTTTATTTTTTATTATTATTTTTTTTTTTTTAGTGCATTTCATCTCCATTCTGTATAACATTTTTGCTACTGTCAAATATAATTCTTTAAAAGTGATTCACATCACACACACAGACACACGCATACAAGTAAAGCGTGCGTACTGCGCGTATGCATGAGTTTGGACAGACGTTAAAATGGAAGGTGCTTGGAAAAATATGTCCGTTTTACTTTCTTCTTCCTCATTTGCTGGGTGTAAACATTTTCTAAGTACCAATATTTTAAAAACCGAAGACGAGTTTTAGAAACGCCGATAATCATAGGTAACGCGGATTCTCTCATTATCTCGCTGATAAAAAGCATGGCTTAAGTTGTATGCCTTATGAATGTATACTAAAAACAATTGTGAATTATTATTATAGCAACAAGCCTACTTAGCTCTGCTATTTGATATTAATGGTCAACCAGGTTTATAACTCAAGTTACTTATAGTGTTGAGAGAGTCCTTAAACACACACACACACACACACACACACACACACTAACAACGCACGCAATCACGCACGCACACACACACACACGAGAAAACCTTTAAAATTTAATGAAAAATAAAAATAATGCAAAATAGTATGAATATAAATGCGTTATAATATACAGGTATTATGCTGTTATGATAAGGAAATAAAATTGTCTAAAAAAAGCGAGTACCTCAAGAAAACACGAGGAATACAGATCGATCATCGTCTTTGTGATTCGCAATATTTTGTATGGATGCTAGTCTGGAGCAGTGGCGGCGCGAGGGTTCGAGACGCCCGGGGAAATATTCCTTAGTGGCGTCCCTACCGAGGCGCCCGGGGGCAATTCTCTTTAGTGGCGCCCCCACTTAGCTACAGGGAACAGATTTTATGTCAATTGCCAACCTCCCTCCCCCTCCCCACTCCTAAATATACTTTTTGTGAAGAATTGCCCCCGTTCCACTAAGGTGAAGTTGAAATACTATGAAAATTTCAGCTGCAAAACAAAAAAATAGCTCTCCATTTTCAAAGCTTCTACCTGTGTGTCTGCGTCCATATGTGTGTATGTGTAAGAATTATCTACACTCTAGTATTTTTCACATTTTTATCACATTAATTTATTCATTCATACTTTCTTTCTTCCTATTTATTACCTTTCTTCCTTCATCCTTCATTTTCTTTTCTCTTTCTTATATTAACCAATTCCTTCCTTCCAATTTTCAAAGCCTCAGTCTGTGTGTATGTTCGCGTTCGTGTGTGTGTGTTTAAGAACTCTCTCAACACTATAAGTAACTTGAGTTATAAACCTGGTTGTCTTCTCACGTGTACTGTAACATATCGTACTTGACAACATTGAGGTATGTACTCGATACACCTTTGAAAGATGGGTAACTTGGGACCATTTAGTGGCTATAAATGTTTATACCTAGTTTTAACACCGGTTATTTTATCCTATCTTGACTGATCTTACACAAATTGGAAGGAAACAGATGCTGACCAAGTTTTCTCATTTCGGGGTAGACAGTGGTGTAGCAGGCTTGCAGCGGAGACGGAATCAAAGGAATTCCGTACTTCACAACTTGACTAGGCAAATTAATGTATATACATGCATAATCGTGACTCTTTCTAAAGTAATACAGAGATCGGACATTTGTGTAATATTGTACCAATCAGATATGGGACATTTGCGTAACATTGTACCAGTTAGATATGGGACATTTGTGTAATACTGTACCAATCAGATCTAATCTTGAAAAGATGCGGAGATTATAAGTGCACCGTTGTCGGAATTTCGAGAGAGAGAGAGAGAGAGAGAGAGAGAGAGAGAGAGCGATTTCCTCCCTGATACGAAGAGTACAGTCAGTCATATAAATAAATAAAGAATGAACAATTAAGAACTTAGCAGTAATTTGAGAAGAAGAAAAAAAACGACTCGTTGTTAATAAAGTTGAATGACCACTGCACATCCAGGATGGAAATAAACGAGAAAATGTATCCCGTTAGGTAAATATGAATAGTTACTTGATAATTCTACACCCTGAAAATAGAAAAAGAGCTAGAAGATAAAAGTACACAAGCTGACATCCGTACGCTCAGAGCAAAAATTTTAAGTAAATAGAAGGAGGATCAAAAGACATTAGGTATCAGCATGGTGCACAGTCAAACGTTTCTTATATACCTTTTCAACATGGAAGCAACGGTTGTGATACACAGAAGACGGAAATACATACTAAAAGTGATAGGCAACAGATTGAGAGCTAATTTTCAAACTACAGCAGCAAAAACAAGGTGAAAATTACAATTATGTCTGTGTGTCTTCTAGCCCACATGTCTGTCTGTCTCTCTGTACTTCAGTCAGACCTTCCATCTGTTCTACGTTATTGCTAATATGCATTATCAATAAATCAATAAGGAAAAGTAAAAGTTTAAATGCCATCATTAAGATCGCACGCAATAACATTAACCGTTTATTATAGTAATTGTGAAAAGTCCCACAAACTAGAGTGATTGATGAGCAGGATATATAATAAATCACCGAAATGAGAAGTCATAACGCAATAGCGGGATTTTGCGCAAATTGTGCCTGTCATTCAAAAATAGGAAAGCATGCTTGCAAAAAGTTGAAGTCACGTTGATAAATTAATTTTGACATCATTTTATCCAAACTTGTTGATAATGCTGAATCAGCAGATAGTTTGATCTGTAATTGTTTTCCACTTGGCATATATCAACCTGGAAGCCCCATCGTGTATCTCCGATGAATGTATTATCATTATTTTGTATACATTAAGGCTACTATGATTTTTACTTATAAATCTCCATAATCTGGGCATGTTTTAATAGGCGTAATACTGCTTAATATATCACCCACTCCCAAACACTAAGAATTATCTTTAGGCCGACAGACAATATGCTGTGTATGTGATTGATTTTTCATGGTTCTTTTTTTTTTTTCTTAAAATTTTTCTTCCTTATTTTGTTTCATTTTATTTAAATATTTTATTTATCCTCTTTCAGCAATGGAAGGCATTAGGGAATACAGATTAAACGATCTTACTATACACGAACATATATTGTTACACCACTTTTGATAACGCTCTACTAATCAATTCATTGACATAACTGATTTAATTATCGATTACATCATATACGGGGATATATGGTAATTGATACGAAGTAAAATTTTTCATTGGTGTGCCGGTCCACTTTATAAATATAAAGTGGACCGGCACACCAATGAAAAATTAGAAGTTCGGTTTCTAAATTACTCAGTTCCTAAGACAAAGTCGGAAATCTCTCTCTCTCTCTCTCTCTCTCTCTCTCTCTCTCTCTCTCTCTCACACACACACACACACACACACTCTCTCTCTCTCTCTCTCACATTTACCGTAATTTAGATTACAGTTGTACTTCAACAAGGAAACTGACGAACGTTATCCGACTATTACTGTAAACAATTCATCAATTGCAATTTATTTAGAAGATACCGTTTTTACTTGCTTATAGGTCGAGTCCAACTGCAAATGACATAGACCCTGATGTGCCCTCACAGAGTGATCCGGCTGATCAGGGTTTATGCCGTTTGTTCTACAGATTACTCCTAACAAACTGCATCGACCCATATCTGCCAGCACATTATGCGACGGCAGATCTGGGTCTGTGTAGTTTGTAGTTGAACTAAACTAATAAGCGAATACATACAGTACGTGCGCAATAACCACTGCGCATTGGCAGGTTTGCTTGTTTCCCTGCCATCTATGCATAGAGTTCCTGTAATAGTAACCTATTTATCATATTGTTACAGTTCCAAATGCTAATAATAGTATAAAACTAAATTTGTCGTCATCCGATAAACGAATGGTCGTATTAATTTGCTATCATATCCTTTTCTTTAACTTTATTTATTTATTTAATGCTTTACAAGAGGGGATAATTTGTATTACCTATTTCCTAGTTAAATTGCTTTTGATGTATTATCCTATAATTAATTATTTGTAATTAGTATTGAATTGATGACGACAAAGTGTATTGCATACTAGGTTAATTAGTACACTGATGTACCTCTAATTATCGTACAATTTAAGTTTTAGTATGAACCCTTTACAACAATATTTCAGACAGCTGTAAAAAAACAAAACAATAATCAATAGTTTTCTTTGAAAAAAAAGCACATAACTTTATCAATTAGAAAAAAAATGTGACTATGACCAGACTGAATTATCAATCGGCCTGGACAATTTCCCATGCCTTTCGACCCCACAAAATACAGCGACACAGAGGGGATATAGGTTTTGCATGCCGATTCAACTATTGTATGTTGATGACAGAAATATGTCCAGAATTGATGAGTCACACTGTTGTTTCTTCTCATCTCCTTTTCTCTCCAGTATTACATTTGTAAAGCCTCACTGTCATGGAGAGGAAAAACGTTAATTTCTTCTCTCATCGTATTTGATGACCCGCGTGACAGTTGGACAGCCCGATTACCGTACCTACATACATTTGCTCTCTTATCCTTAGTTAACGACAATTGCCATGTGTCCAAAGCTACTAGTGAATTTTTCTACTTACGAACCTTAAAATGTACAAGTTTATATGCTCGGCTTATCTGTGTGATATATAATTATTAAGTAATCGTATGGTATAAAACTTACAATGCAGACAGTCCATCGACACTAATTTACATGCGATGGTTCAGTACGGTATACACATCAAAATGGTTACTATTATAGGTATCTGTACGGTATGCACATCAAAATGGTTTCCATGATATTAAGACATTGCTATGTAGTCTGTGAAAGTTCCAGCACAACAAGGAAGGGAAATTTTCTACAGATGTGTTTTTACAGTCTTCTGACTAAACTGAAGGAATTACATAATTTGGATTATGTTTGTGTTAGTTTTGATAAGATGAAAGCAGGTCTTTTTTTTCGTGAGTGCTTTTTGAAGTGGTGATGATGCAGTTTTTATTTGGAAGTACGTGCATTACACCAGATAAAGTTTGGTATTCAAAATAGTTGGCAAACGGAATGACAGATGTCTTCTAGATGGGGTGAAGATAGTTTAGGAAAAAGCCTGAATGAGACCTGCACAAGTAACAGGTATTTCTTTAGGTTACTTTTCACGCACACGAAATTACCTGCATATATAATTATACGAACACACAAAGGCACGCAAAGACACACACACACACACAGATATATATATATATATATATATATATATATATATATATCGCCTACGACTTGAATCACATCCGAGGAGTCTAATTTCCGTCTAAAAATGTACTAAAATATACCCTTGCAGTATTTTTTATATAACAATGAAGTAAAATGTTTGAGTTTCTAGACATACCATATAACCAATATACCTTGACGTTGCAAAAGCGTGTTTACCGTTATAAACCTTTTGGGGATGTGACTGGCTGCTATTTAACGACTGTCTCGCCCGATAACCTAATTGATAGCATTGAAAATTTATATTAATTAATTTATCATTTATCACCAGCCATGTTGGGATATTATGCTCGATTAACGTGAAAATGAAATTAAAGTCATACATTTCTTTCGCATGTATACTTTTAGTTTAAATGTTTTAATATAAGTTAGAATTGCAATCTAGAACAATACCATCAATACCAACACATATCAATGAACAAAATCACTAACAGTCCTTACCTTACACGCGCGACACCTGGCATTCAGACCAAGGGACACAACTTTTTAATGCTTATTTAATACGGGATCTGCAAAGCAGCGTATTCTTTTATAATTATACTTGAGATTTTTTTTTTGTATGTGCTAAAAATCTTTTTTTTTTTTTTTTTCATGTGTATCGCTTGAAAAGAATTACTTTAGGTCAACCAGAGTGACGTGCCCTTTTGACCTTTCAGTGGAATATTCATGAGGACCTTCCAAATAGGTACTAGTATGCATGCATCATGCTTTATCTTGTGCACATCCAGAATGCACGTTGCATGCATACCATTGATACCGCAATATCTTATATGTAGTGGACTACAGTGCACTATTATGGACTTGTAAGTTGTCAAATTTAGTTCCAATCCATTTTGCCTTGTATATTATTTAAATTGTTGACAATACAATTCAATATGTTTAAGATAATGCCCTAGTGTCGACTATTATTCTAATGAATGGTCAAGGAGATAGGTCATGTTGGCCAAGGAGATATGTCATGTTGGTCGAGTTATAAATGTCATTAATATGACCCAGTGCTTGTGCAACTGAAAGAATGTGTAAACTATACAAAGAAAAACAAGGTAAAATTTACAGGTGTAATTGTAACGACACAAGGTAAAGTTTACAGGTGTAATTGTAACGACAGTTCCCTCTTAGCTTCCTATATGACAGCTGTGTTATAACTTTAAGCGAGGAAAATTATGCAAGTTACAGTTCTGGCATAGACACACAAAAAAATGTATTCATCATGCTTTTGAACGCTAGCCATCCTCTTTTAAACGCTAGCTCCTCTTTTAAACGTTAGTCATCTTCTTTTAAACGCTAGCTCCTCTTTTAAACGCTAGCTCCTCTTTTAAACTCTAGCCATCCTCTTGTAAACGCTATATCCTCTTTTAAACGCTAACCATCCTCTTTTAAACGCTAGCCATCCTCTCGATGTATAATGTCTGTAAATATATCCAAATCCAAAGCCTTTTCCACATGTGGGCAAATTATGTCTTCGAAATAAAATCAAATAGACATTTTATTCATCTCAATAAAGAAAACCCAAATTGTGCATTATTCTAAAAAGACCTATTCAAACAGGGTCTACTGTGTACAGTAAGGATATTAAGGGTATAGCAGTGTCTGCGATTTTTATTTACCAATTATTTTTGCCTTTTATTTTTTCATTTTAAAGCGTGTCATACTTTCAGAATACGGTGGGATTTTTCAAGAGTTGGGATTCATATTTAACAATTTTGAGTCTTTTTGCCCACCACTAAAACCTTGTGAGCACTTACTGAATTTATACATTTGTTTCGCTTCGCTTCGTTTCATCTTACTTTGTTTTATTTTGTTCCTAATAAAAACAAAGTCAAAGCCTTTCTATAACGTACGAGTGCTAGAAGGATGAACTAAAATCTAAAATCTAAAATCATATATATATATATATATATATATATATATATATATATATGTATCGAATTTAATGAAAAACTTGGAAAATTGCAGAGTGAATTTTAATCACCGCGGAAACGTAGAAATTTAGGCACCGCAAAAAAAGCCCGCTCTCAACAATATATGCTTACGCTGCTTCTTTATATTTTCTGGTAGGAAAAGTATTAAGACTCGAATGATGGCAGTAATTGAAGTATTAAGACTCGAATTATGGCAGTAACTGAAGTATTAAGACTCGAATGATGGCAGTAATTGAAGTATTAAGACTCGAATGATGGCAGTAATTGAAATATTAAGACTCGAATGATGGCAGTAACTGAAGTGTTAAGACTCGAATGATGGCAGTAATTGAAGTGTTAAGACTCGAATGATGGCAGTAATTGAAGTATTAAGACTCGAATGATGGCAGTAATTGAAGTATTAAGACTCGAATTATGGCAGTAACTGAAGTATTAAGACTCGAATTATGGCAGTAACTGACATATTAAGACTCGAATTATGACAGTAACTGAAGTATTAAGACTTGAGTTATAGCAGTAACTGAAGTATTAAGGTAGAAAAAAGATTCAACAGCTACGTGTATTTGGTATTGAACATGTAAACATTTGAAATCCAAACGCGAAAACACGAGCACGCTACTTTGGACTGTTTTAAAAAGCATATTACAGACTACTCTGTTGGTATTGCTTTTGTTTTGTGATCCCACGTGTATGCACTATTTTTGCACAACATTTTTTCGGTGCCTGATTCCATGTGTCAACAACAAAAACACCACAAGAGCCACAAAGACAACTACAATCATCATCGTCGTATTCATCATTTTAGTCGCTATTATTATAGTGGTCGTCATCGTCGCCGCCCTAATCGCTATCATCATCATAATTATCATCACTACTACCACCACCACCTCCATGTGACACATCTAAACAATTGTAGGAATTCCCAGATAAACACCATAATTTTGATGTACGGACTGCAAATAGGTACACGATAAGGACAATGTTGACATACGCGGCATTTGTTACTAGAGGCTACAGATACTGTTCGAAACTATTTGGGGATGTGATACACACAGCACGTAGAGATTTCAGACAAGTACATTTAGATATCCTTTTGATATCTGAAGGGATGCAAACCTTAGGAAACTTTCGTGGCTTAAAACTGAAATTTAAAATTAAAATTGGAAGTTGAAAATGAAACTGAGTTTGTTATAATAAAAACAAAATTATAATTGTATACGATTACCTCATTCATTCGTTATTTATTTATTTATTTATTTTACAGACATTCACAAAGTTTCTTTTGCTTTTTTTTTTTTTTTTTTTTTTTACCTTAAATGCATTGTCAGAATTAGAATTGAATGTGTAAGATGAAAATATTGGCTTGATTAAAATCTTACCAAAAATTTTTCGGTGAAGCGTATAATTACGACATAATTGCTTAAAATATCACACACACGGACACACGCACACAGAGTGAGTGAGTAAAAGAGAGAAAGAGAGAGATTTTACTACAGAATATAAGACAGAACAAGTCGGCGTTTCTTAAAAGGAAGGTGTTGTGTTTCATTGCACACTCCCCCACCCCCAACCCACACAGCGGTTTTTGATTAAATTACAAACAAGCGTACGTTTTAACAGCGTCTTCGGTCTCCGAATCAGGTACAGACTCAATTATTAATAATTCGAAAAATTATGACGTGTGAAATTGTCAAATATTAGATTTGATTTCAAAACATGTTCCCATTATAAATCAGCTGTAAAAAAATCAATTTGTAACATATTTTCATATCTTGTGGAGACATGAAACTAATGAAATGTACATCAAATCTATATTTACCGCCCATTGCACAGCAGGTGTTTTTATATTTAAATGAAATAGGCGCCGGATGTGTTGAGCTTAAAAGAGAGGGAGTAAGGAAATATGGACAAATTAAATGGATTTCAATGTGTCAAAGGCTAGTCACATCGTGTATTTCTTTAAACGCTCTGCATCATTTGCATTGTCGCTCATCTCTTCCTCTTTGTGCTATAGTATCTATGATTATTTTACTTTGGAATATGTTTTCAGCGAGTTTTAGAATGTATACTACATTCATTATATGTTCATTACAGTATAAATCGATTCTAAACACATCGTAATGTTTCTAGTGTTGATCTTTTTTCTTATCTTTTTTTTTTATTTATCTTTTTTTTTATTTCGTGCGAGTGAACAATATTATGCCAAAATACGTTTGATTACTTCAGTACATAAATTAGCAGCACACAACGGGATTCATGTAACGACAACCGCAAACGGTTCTAGATTATCACCGAATCGCGACACTTACAAGATCGTTTCCTCATTACTCATGTTAAAAATAAAGTTACCGCAAGCGATGGACATCATTTGTGATGCGACTGAGCCGGGGAGAAAATGGGGGATACTGGGATAATGGAGATTGATGGTTTCTAGTAGAGTTCTGGATAGCCACTGTTTCGTATCTTTCTTCTAGGTTTGGTTTCTTTTGTTTTGTTCTAAGATTCCTCCGATAAAATGTACATAGTTTTATAATTTCTCATATTTTCTTATTTCGTTCCAGTTTCTCAATAGTTTCAGTAGCTATTAATTAAAACTCAGTGGAGGAATTACAATTTCGAAACATCGTGTCGGATTTGACGATAATTTTTTTGTTGTTTTTTTACTCAGATATATTTAACTAAATTTCGCTTTTTTAATAAAAGTGAAAACAACGTGCATCGATGATGATTCATAACTTCGTTACACATATATTTTCAGCTTTTCCAGAATTGTCAGAAAACCTAAACGGACAAAAATAAATTTTCAGAAATACATGTTTGAAAAATATTCTAACTGCTCGGGTAATTGAGAAACGGAGAAGGCAGTAAAGACATTTTTATAGTTATTAAAATATCCTGCACAAATTTTTTAGCAAAAGTATCTACACTATTAAACATGTATTTTAAGCAAATATCAAAGGAAGGATTAAAAATATGTATTACACTAATGATTTAAACAATCATGAAAAATATATTATTTTATTTAATTTAATAAAATTCATTTCATTTAAATTAATTTTATTAAGTTCAGTTTAATTATTTTAATGCTTTTAGGATCTTACCCATCAATAACATCGACATTTTTATCACACTTGTCTTCACACTTATCAGGAGCTCCATTGCACACCAAGTCTCACCTGTAGGTCACTGCATTTAAGGGCTCACGTGCATTCTATGCAGAGCGGGCAGTTTAGTTGGGCATAA
The DNA here is from genome assembly GCA_029931535.1 of Margaritifera margaritifera. Lineage (NCBI taxonomy): Eukaryota > Metazoa > Mollusca > Bivalvia > Unionida > Margaritiferidae > Margaritifera > Margaritifera margaritifera. Next base: position 201,715 of record JAQPZY010001205.1, read on the forward strand.
TGCTTGCTTGGCAGTCAAACTGTCTCCTCAAACACAGACTCTTGGCATATGCCTGATGAATGACTTTAAGTGGGAATAAAATCTAATCCTGAGGATTACATATGTGTGTACCTGCATTATAGAAAGAAATCATGTCACCAAACTGGGACTTGTTTCGGTAAGTTTCTTTTTATTTTGTATGTGATGTGCACTTCAAAACACGTGCATTCAGAACTTGAAATTCATTTTAATAGTGCTGGGACTTACTTTAAGTTAATTTGCAGCTGACGGTCTTATTGCTTTTTATGATCGGAACATAATAGTTTCATTCACGCGAATTCAACACGTCGTAATATCCCAACCATTTTTTAGCCGTATGACCTTCAATTTAAAATAAACAAAGAACAACTGCTGATCTTGTAAGTAACTTAACTGATAAATAAAACTTCAGAGCCACCTAGTTTTTACATAATCATGGTTATTCACTGTTTATTTGCCAAATTTACTTGCAAAATAATGTAGACGTTTTATAAAGGCAACAAAAACTAACTCTATTACTAAACATGCAGGTATATAAAGACTTAAATAATGAAAGATGAGAACAATATATGTTGATATAGGCGTTAATTAAGAGATGACTTATTATTTTGTTATTACATGTTCAATCATATATAGATGACAACTGAGTAATAAATCTGTTTATCATAATAAACAATGCTGTGTCATATTTAAATTCGATGATTAATGTTGTATGCAATTATGTACACAATTACAATATACACATATAAATTCATTCTACAAGCCGAG
>JAQPZY010001205.1:205000-320000 GCA_029931535.1 Margaritifera margaritifera
GCAGTTGGGAGCTTTTTTTCTTTAGCTGTAACCGGGGCGTAGGGGGGGGGGGGGGTGGAGGTTGGCAACTGACATAAACACTGCTCTCTGTAGCAAATTAGGGGCGCCAATAAAGAATATTGCCCCCGGGCGCCTCTTTAGGGGAACCACTAAAGAACATTGCCCACGGACGCCCCGAACCCTCGCGCCGCCACTGGGTAAAACGTCTAATTATACTCTGTTGGAAATGTCTTCACTACTTTTTCACCTATACGTCTATACGCATGCCGCAAACAACTATGCCCTCAATCCTTAATTGATAGAATTATCACGGAAAAGGTATTTCAAAGAAACTAATATAAGCAGTGTCGTAAAATTCATTGCAGACTATTTTGTTCGTGAATGTTATTGGAAATATGCGAGCAAGCGGTCAGTTATCCGCAAAAAAACCCTTGTACAATTGCGTAGGAAAAAGTCAGTGAGTGGAAGGATCAATAATTGTCGGCCACTACTGATCAGTAGATGCCACCTTTCGTTAATAAAATATAATCAATGACTACCATACAAAAACATAAATATGTCTGGTCTTATTACTTATTAATCATTTGTAAAATACAAATGTTGCACGATATTGTCGAATGCTTTCCTGTGTTTTTAACATGGGGCTAGATAGCTTTTTTCCAGTATGCGAAAACAATTGGTTTACTCGTGTCTCATCGTTCATCATGTCTTGGAATTCTTAATTTCAATGACTGTTAAATTTAGGAAGATTAATAATGGGTAAACCATTGCAACAAATGTTAATATTGTAATGGCAATACATTTTAGTCTTTAAACAAAACAACATAAAACTTAACTCTGTGTGTGTGTGTGTGTAAATTTACTCATATATGATTCAAAGTAAAATGTGTCAGTCGTATAAGTTCATTCCAAATGTCGAATCTTCCTTTTTGAACATAATGATCTTGCCGACTCTGCATGATGTACTTGCGAGTCATGCCAAATATAGAATCAACTTCCGACCCAGGTACATGAAAATACTAATCATCATTACATTGCTAGACCAGTGGTAGCGGAAATGTCTTTGTACAGTACAGTGTGACGGTTTGTTTCTTTAGAGACGCATATCAAATGTGTGTGTGTCTGTGTGTGTGTCCAGGTCATCTGCCAAGGATGTGAAAGAAATGATGTTAAACACATGAGCGTGATGTGCCTTGAGAAAAAAAAAATCATTCCAGGTTAATGACAAATTAAATATATTAAATAAAATGTGAACTACAATAGAGTAAATAACCTGACACATGTATATGTAATACGCTTTTATTTTATCAAATAAATAGTCGCTCGATCAATGAATGAATCAATCAGTATATCATTTGTTTAATAACTTAATTAATTAATTAATTAATTAATTCGGGTAAGAACTCATCGTAGAGATCTGTTGTAACCTTGCAATTGAGTAAAGGTGCCTTGTATACGAATAGTTTGTATACGTGAGTTTTATCACTGAAAGAGTAGTCAGCTGACTAATTTGAATACATATCAGTCATTTGCAATACATGTATATGGCATTTTATTTCGGAAATAAATTCATCAAATTATGGATAGTATACGCATTACGGTAAGCTTCGACTTGCATTAATGTTACATTTACAAAGGCGTAATGTATGAGTTTGAAACATACAACTTTCACATTCAAATGTCAAAATTGTGCGACAGGTGGGCTGTTAACAGGTAAGATGGTCTAAATTATTTACGGTACGAACTTTAGAACTTCGGAAGTCTACTTTGTTTTTTGTTTGTTTGTTGTTTTTTTTTTTTTCTTTTCTTTTTTTGTTTGCTTTGTAGTCCTATGATCTATGTGAGTAATGCAGAAATGGAGAAGCTTTTAACTTGCACAAATTTTGAGACAGACAGTGAAACAGATAGATAAAAATAACCCCGGTGGACTCGTGACCAGAAAGGTGCGAGTTGGATTTCCACAACGGGATCAACCCTGATCGGTCATCATCGTTTGTTCTTGACCAAGGAACTTTACTCTGTTTGTCATGTCACGATATAACCTTAAAACTGTTGTTGTGCCGTTAAACACCAAACCAAACCAAGATGGACAAAGAAACACATAAACAACCAACGGATATTCAGATAGGTAAACGGACAAAAAGAGCTACAAAACAGACATACATATATACATACGGGCGAATACAAAGATAAAGTCAGACAGATAGAAGACAAAGACAGACGGATAAGAGACAAACGGACAAAGACGGAGACAGTTTTATAGAGAAACTGAAAAGTGAACAATCTAGATGCAATTAAAAACTATTCTGTCAACACTGGCTTGAAGATAAGACAAAGTACTATAAAAACATTTTTTCTTCTTTTTATTATTCCAGCATGGCGTGGTTCAAGGCGTTCAGAAATGAATTTGGTTACGCGCACTACGGAGAACAGCGGACGCCAGTTATGTGGGATGTTCCCCTGACTGTTGTCATCTATGTTTGCGTGCTCATATCGATTGCATTTCTTGTAGCCGCTGCTGGAATCCGAGGAAAAGAGGTTAGTTCACTTTATGGACACCAAGGAACCAAACAATAAACCAAATAACTAAGCAATCCACACGACAACTTACAAGCATACTGTGCAACCAAGCAACATACTCTACCGATCAATCGACCTACCATCTTACCTAATAATACACACATGGCGGTTAGCATCAAAGTGATTTTGTAAATTGAATTTTTTTTCTGATCTATAGGATTCTCAAATGTCATTTTTTAAAATAAATTATTCGTCTGAAGATGTCTTTGTAGAGTACATTTGATATCTTTTGATGTCCTCAGTTCATTGAATTTTGGGGCAAAACTTTCATTTTGTAATCGTTTATCAATGACATTTACATTGCAGAGGTGGTACACTTTGATTCGCCTAGTATACAGCTTGCTGATTGGATCTGTCATTCTTGGTAAGCCCCCCCCCCCCTCTCTCTCTCTCTCAAGTACACTTAAACTCAATACATTTCCAGAAGATATAAAGTAAATACGAGTTGCATTAAAACATGAAAACGGAAATAAATCCAGTTACTTTCAAAACTCAGCAAAAGAAAAAAAAAATTTCAAATAAAGTCAAATAATCGATCCAAGCGAATTCCTTTAGCAAATATCTCCGAAAGCAATATTTTATTTTTTTCAGTTCATTTTTTTTCTTAAAATCATTGTCATCTTCATCAGCATTGTCATCTTCGTTTTCCTCATCTTCTCTGTTATTATTATGATTATTATTATTATTATTATTATTATTATTATTATTATTATTATTATTGTTGTTGTTGTTGTTGATGATGATGATGACGATGATGATTTTATATTATTATTATTATTATTATTATTATTATTATTATTATTATTATTATTATTATTATCCAGTGAGCATTTATGGGTACTGCTGGCAGGTTGCATACAAAGAGATCAGATCACCGTACATCTATAGATCGAATAGCTGTATTGACGGCAAGATTGGCATCAGGATTGGTCTTTATACAGTCAATATAACCCTTTCAGGTAAGGCTACGCTACACTTAATTATGCACATCGAATATATAGTTGCTTATATATAGGTCCTCAGCTTAACAGAATTATAGTATTGTTACCAGCTATTTTGTGTTAATGTGTATGTTTGAATTAGAGGTATTGTTACTGACTATTGTGTGTCAATGTGTTTGTTTGAGTTAGATGTATTGTTACCAGCTCCTGCGTATTAACATGTATGTTTGAGTTAGAGGTATTGTTACAGCCATTGTGTGTTAATGTGTATGTGTGAGTTAGAGGTATTGTTACCAGCTATTGTGTGTCAACGTGTATGTTTGAGTTAGAGGTAGTGTTACCAGCTATTGTGTGTCAATGCGTGTGAGTGAGTTAGATGTATTGTTACCAGCTATTGTGTGTCAATGCGTGTGAGTGAGTTAGATGTATTGTTACCAGCTATTGTGTGTCAATGCGTGTGAGTGAGTTAGATGTATTGTTACCAGCTATTGTGTGTCAATGCGTGTGAGTGAGTTAGATGTATTGTTACCAGCTATTGTGTGTCAATGCGTGTGAGTGAGTTAGATGTATTGTTACCAGCTATTGTGTGTCAATGCGTGTGAGTGAGTTAGATGTATTGTTACCAGCTATTGTGTGGTAATATGTATGTATGAGTCAGAGGTATTGACAGGTAGAAAAACTTATAGTTATAGGAAGATTATCGTGAAGAATGAAACATTTGTTCAACCAAACATAGTTTCAGTAACCTAAAATTTAGCATAACATCTATGAAATATATCGAGATACAAAACGAGAAGCATTTTTTCCATTTAAAATGATTCAATAGAAGTGTTTTATATTTACAGGCGATTTTATAGGTGAAGGAAACAAAGTAGATTACAACGAAGAAGTTTTATTAGAGGACAGTAAGTATATGTAATTTGTATCTTTTCATAGACACAATCAATAACACCAATATAATATTAAATGGTATTTATCGTCCTAAAATCATATAAGGTTATAAATTGATTCGAATCTATCATTTTTACAAGTGGTTGCATATGTAATTCTATAAAAAGAAATAATATTCTTTAATTCGAAAATATTTCGTAGGGTTTAGGATTATGGTACATTTTCATTTCTGTATTATGCTCGCTCTTTGCAGAGATACTTTACATTTAAAATTCGACCTACGTCATGTAAAGTGACGTAATAGAAAGGGCGTATTTATATGGGAGTGAGGCTCCATAATAAGTATATAACCTACATGGAATCAAATTAAAATAGCATAGCAATTTCTTTTATTTATATGATAGTGAAGCTCCATATAGATAGCTTTTTAGGGCATGAGGTCAAGATATGAACACGTAATGTGTTTTTTTTAAAATTATTTTTTATATTTAAACAATGATTTTATCATATATTTGCAGTTAGTGGACCTGCAACAGAACTCTACCACGCTCTAGACCGTGGTCTCCCTCAACCAATACTGATGGTCTTGGAACATTTCGATGTCGACGAGGGAGGTCTCAGATTCGGCCGGAGCTGCAAATTCGCCGGATACTTTGCTGGAATTCTTTTATGGTAAATATTTAGAGTACCATGTCTTAATTCAACCGCTTTTCATTAATTTGAAATTGTTTTTAAAAAAATAACAATTATTTTTCTAAAATGCATAAAAGCGCCAGTAGCGGAACATTAGCTGTACCTCACGGGTACATGGGTTATGTACAGTGCCGTTTCGTACGACCATCATTTTTCGATCCTTATACAGCGAACGGCGATTTACTGCGAAATAGCAATGCATTATGTAATCAAAGTATCGAAACGCTGCCTGTTAACCGAGATCCTTTCACTCAGCGTAGGCCTTATATAGTCTGTTTTAAATAATAACTAAACCGATTGCCAGTCTTTAAAAGGATTCAATGTGAGTTCTGTTTTAAATGTTGAATGTTTAAAGTGAGAAAGATAAAATTTTGTTTCTCAGTAAAATCATTTCCCATCTTCAAAATCTGCATAAGTGCGAGTTAAATGCGCCCCTTTACATAACGAGAGCCCGTCATGTGTACATTTTCAAACAAATGATAGTTTGCAAGCTGTGGAAACAACGATCAGTTGGCTGCCAGTGTTTTCACAGTATGATTACGTCAGGCATTGTTTGTTTGAGGTAAAACGAAGTTCGCTTTAATAGCTGGCTTTCCTGAGTTATCAAGTTGTATCTTTCCTTAAATAATCTCTTTCATTAAAGTCTATTCTGCCGACAGTGTCAAGTAGAATTTTATGGAACTGAAAGCAGTCATAGTAGCTACTAGGGCTTAAACACAGCGCTGTGTAATAGCCGTGAAACACGTTTCTTGTGATTATTTAAATTCAAACTGAATTTCTACCAATAATGACAAGGGAGATGTCGGAAATGCATACACCTATAACCATAGATTCTTATTCAGAATTTTTAGATATGTTCCAGACAATTTTAAGGGAGCTATTTTGGATCATTAACTAGCTTTAAATGTTGGAAAATCACGTGCCGGTTGAACACAATTAAAAAAAAACTTTCTTGGTGTATCAAAAATGATTTATTTGGAGATTGATTATGTAACTACAGCGATCACATATGGCTTGCAAAGTTTGCCACGACAAAAGGGAAGATTTTAATTCCAGAAAAATGGATAGTTGAGATTAATTAATATGTCATCTTGAGATTAAATAAGAAAATGGTTGGTTAGGTTTGTCATTTGAGTTAGGTAGTTTTAAGAAAGGCCGTAAATGATATTGCTGATAAAATATGTCAAAGGTTGCTGATAAAATGTCAAAGGTTTTAGAAATAAAAAGTTGGGGCTAACGAGATGCAACTTGCAATTTTAGAAGTTTGTCAGTGTGCCATTTTTTATTTTTATTTTTTTAATTTTAATTTTTTATTTTGTGTTGTTTATTTTACTGAAAAATATGAACCAATATAAATTCGCTGAAAATTGCTCACATTAGAGCAAACTTTAACAAAATATATCTCCTTTACTTTCAGGACGGCTTTCGCCTTTTGGATCGCAGCTAACATAATTCTTTGTAGCGTTGTTTGGTATGGGGCGGTCTGCTTTACCGCATCGGGCGTGTGTATGATTCTTACTACAGTGGTGTACCACCATCTAAACCCATCCATGGGGTTCAGGCTGCCAGGGTCCCAGGGGGAGGTGCAGCTACGCTATGGATGGTGTCTCTGGTCTAATCTGGTTTTAGGTAAGTAACTGACTTCTTGTTTTGTAGGTTAGCTGATTGACTGGTCAGTTTGTTACTTCATCGATTGATCAAATGATTGAATGAATGAATCGATTACTAGTTGAATAATTATTCCATGGATTGGTTGATCTATATTTTTTTTATCAAGACATTATACGGCAATGGTAGAAGTTGCACATTTCATGCATGAGAATTTCTTGAGTGTTTTATTTTCTTTAATAAGAACTACAATCGACGGTAAAACCACAAACACCAGCTCATATCAAATAAATGGCTCACCGTCCTACCTTGTCACGCGCCACATGTGACGTCAGGCTAAGGGAGACAACGTTTCACATCTAATTTACGGTATCTGCAAAAATAAGCGTACTGAGTTAGTCAGCACGTACTGAGTTAGTCAGCACGTACTGAGTTAGTCACCACGTGGGTGATTGTTTATGAGAACGAGCGAGAGGATGAGTGAGTTGTGATGCAGTAAGCAAGTGAGTGAGTGGGTCACTGTTTGAAAGAGTTCGTGTTATTTTGAACGTAGTCATGCGCATGAAAAAGGTTGATCTGCTAAATAGTCATTAGAGTTCAGCATGACATTTGTTAAACTTTAAATCAAATATGCAGTCACTCTTTTTGACATAACATAAAAAATGAGTTAGGTTGCACTAGGGTCGGTGTCTGCTTTTTCACTCATTAAAAGGGTTATCTATCATATAGGGTACATCTTGATAAAGACAAACTTAAACATAATATTAAATTCTTGCCATTTCGCACTATAGCATATATCATGTATTTGTGTCTCTTTTTTCAGGCATCCTAACCACGTTGTTCGGAATCTTAATGATTCTGGCCGATTACAAGTACCCCAAAAAAGTCGCAGCTTTCTTTTTGTTGGAAACTGCTTTAGAAGATCACCATGAAGATTATTCTTACAGATATTCTGGCCCTCTAGTCCAAGATAACAAGGTAGGCAGATATCCTGGCCCTCTAGTGCAAGATATCAAGGCAGGCAGATACTCTGCCCCTCTAGTGCAAGATAACAAGGTAGGCAGATATTCTGCCCCTCTAGAGCAAGATAACAAGGTAGGCAGATACGCTGCCGCTCTAGTGCAAAATAACAAAGCAGTCAGAGAAGGAATATTTGGATAAGAAACATTCTGATTTTAATCAAAATCTAATTATAAATAAGTAGATCTTATTGTCTTCAGTACGAGGTCATGTTCTGTTGACATTTAGATTCACTAATCAGTTTCTGGTTTTAACGGGCGGGCATCGAACGCGCGACCACTGGATTACAGGTCAGACCAACTTAGCTACCGCGGCTTCCTTCATCAGTCAGTGTACAGTGTTCATCTCTCGATTACAGCTTACATCTCTCTGAAAGTGAAAAACTTAGTTCGGAACATATCACTACCAGAGACTCCCTAAAACGAAATACAACGCTTTATCTGGTAGGCCACTAAAACTTACTGGACTGGAAATTGCAAAGGTCTCCAGAGTATGAACTTGTGTCAGAGCCTTTCAGATTTACGTTATGTCAGAGATGTCAGTTTTAATCAGATTAGAAGCTAAGATCCAGAGAGAGAAAGAGAGAGAGAGAGAGAGAGAGAGAGAGAGAGAGAGAAGAGAGAGAGCTTGCGCATATTATGTACAACTGTACATGTTTAAGTAATTTGCATAAAGAAACATGTCATATTATATCAGCCTTGTTCATTACTACCAATAATTTACCAATAATTAAACGTAATTAAATGATATAAATGTAATTAAAATGAAAAATGCAAATATATGGACTATATTACATACAAAATCATGTGGTGACTGAGAACATTTAAATTCAGATGCCCCAGAGTAAGTAAAAGAAAAAATAGTGAATGGTCGTACTTGCTCTTACATGGTGGGGTGGGTGTGGAGGTGGGGTGGGGATTGGTAAGAGTTTGTGTGGTATGGAGTTGTATGTTCGAAATAAACAATCATGTTCTGTGGAGTTATTCAAAATGCATCATGCCTTCCAATAGTTGCAATCAATGTATGCATATCATAATTCGTGGGCACCCTCCCCCCCCCCCCCCATAAAATAAAATAATTACCAACTTCCTTTGCCAATAAAGACCATTATTTCACTTTCACTTTATACTTCTTCTTATTCCAGAATATAGACAGACGCCATACGGCGACACTAAACCGGTATCTGAAATATGGATTCGATTCCAACCCAAACCAAAAGAAAAACCCAATTTTCGGAGGTTCGAATAGTGATCTTTCGACCGTAAACGGAAGTGATGGCGCATATACTTCCGGTCGGCGGTTATCCAGAATTGGAAATGATACAAGTTCTGTAAACTCTAGCAACGATGTTGTACAAAGAGATAACACATTCAACGAAGAACAAACGAAGTCCACATTGAGCAGGTTAAATGAGATTCGTGTTGATATAGAAGGAAACGTCAATGATATGAATACATGTAAATCATATACATCGAATAAATCTATAGACATTACAAGTGAAGACAATATACCTGTCATTATACATACTGAGAATAATATTCAAAGAAACAATGGTACAGAGGACACGCATTTTACAAATGATTGTGAAGTTAGTGATAGAAGTCAAACAGAAGCTGTCGAAAGGACGTTATGACGAATACGTTTATACAAGGCAATATTGTGAAACAGACAAAGATTACATGAATTCCAATGAAATGCTACAAAGACAGGTTATCGTTTTGAATATCTGTATTAAACGTATTGTACTCTAAGAACATATTAGTGACTGCGCAAACGTATTAATTTCCGTCCAGAATAAAATTTAAAAAAAGAAGGTACTACACGAAATTCCGTTACTGAAGTCATGTGCTTCAAGGTCTCGTATTGAGAGCTACCATAGTCTTTCATGTTTTCCTGAGCGGGAGATGACTCTTCCTTTTCAGGCAGTGTCCATATTGTTTGGATTTGCAACATTGTTCAAAACATATTTATTGAAATACATTGTTTATATATAATTATGCATTATTGCTTTCACTGAATGTTAATCTAAACCGTTACAAAAGTTATGAAAAAAGGTTTAGAAATCATTTGATATCGTTATCTATTCAACACATTTTCTCATTGCTTCTTTTTTGTTGTTGTTTTGTTTACTTAGATTTATTTTGCCGATGATAAACTAGATAAAGGAACCGTAGAACAAGAATAGATTTCATTTCGTTGAATACATACATCGGACAAATCAATTATTTCATGTTTTTCTAATATATTTCCTCATTAGTTTTTAAGCAGACTTCAATTTTACCTAAGTTAGACTAGAAACTAGAGTTATGGATAAAACGAATATATTTAAATAGTTGTTTTTGTGGTGCTTTTTGTTGTCAAAAAATTATGGAATGTTTTTTGTTTCTAATTTTTTTTTTTTTTGTTAGAAAAATATTAAACGTTCTTTGTTTTCTTTCTCTTAATAAAGAATGAATTATTCACAAGAAGTTTTTTTTTAAAGAGATGAAATAATTATCTCATCATTATATATTTAAAGTTTTAGTGAAACTAAAACATATAATGGGAGAGATATAAAATAATTGAAAGACATTAGCTGTCCTATACTGGTTTGAATAAACAAGTTATGTATTTCTGCATAATTCTGCTTACACTATTGCTATTATGGCTTTTTGTTGTTGAGCAGACTACACGTATACACCTATCTAATGGCACGTACAGGTTCTGCGTACATATACACATTTACGTCAATAAAATATGGACTGTGCAGAGTCCGGAAATACTGATACCGAAAACTTACAAGATTGACCCGTGACCTTGATAACCCCCAATGTGGCACACAACACACTTTCTAATGATGCTATACAAGTATCCAAAGTTTTAATAGTTAATCATAGAAAAATTAAATCTAAATATGAATTATATATTCTATAAGGGGATAATTTTGTCAGTTAAATAACTTTATAGAACATGCCAATTACAGTTATTTAGAAATTTTAGATATTCCATATATTTCAACCTTATTTAAATATCTTCTAAAGGAAAATGAAAGATGTATAAATTTGTTTCTTGTTGTTAGAAAATAAAGAATTTTCGTCTTAATAGGAAAATGGAAAACGAATTCTAATTTATCGATAGTGAAAAACTATACAAAACACATTTATACTAAGATTTTTTTATACTTACCATGTCTACACACTTTCGATGGTTTCAAATTATAGTTTTACATAGAATTTGTCTACAAATACATTTCTGACTAAAATTGGTATCTCTGAAAATAATATTGTTTGTAAAACAGATCATGAACACATAACACATATTTTGGCTTTGTCCAGTTATGACCTTCTTTGGGATAGATATTTTTCGGTGGATAGAGACCAAGTGTACAATTATACATAACCTAAATTTGTCCTGTGACAAAAATAATATATGGAATATTAGACTCTAGAAAAGCAGACTTGACTTTGAATTATAAAATTACTGAGTGCAAAGTAATACATATATAGGTGTACAATAAATCAACAGCATTTGCATATTCATCATTTTAAACGTTATTACCTTCGATTTATAAAACAGCAAAATATATTGCTTTTAAAATTGTAAGTGGGATAAATTTTTAGTATCAGATTCTAAATTATGTCGCTAGGTTATGTTTTCAGTATGTTCGTACATTTCCTGTATACAACATCTCTGTCTCTCTTTCATTATCTCTGTAAAAATAACCGTCTTTACATTTGTGTTGATTTATGTATATATGTATATGACACATTATTTGTCTCATATATCTTCTTACGTTTTGTACGGTTGGCATGGGATGGCTCTCCGACCCATGACCAGCCTATGACGGGGATAATAAACTTAAAAAAAAAAGAAATTATGACCTGAGAATTTTTTTCTTCATCCCTTAATCTCTGAAGTTATAGACCGAAATGTCGAGTCCTTATGGAAAGCCTAAAATAAGCTGTGACCTTGACGTTGAAGATATGATACCTAAAGGGATACATAATACACCTTCTAGTGCCGTCTTTGCGGTGTTTGTGCAGTTCATCTTTACATTTTTCGAAATTTAACTTTAGTTGGCACCATATAGCCACTATTATGCTGAGGTGCCGTAAAACGCTACTACATACATACTTAATTTTTAGTTCAATCGGAACGTCCTCGGCCTTTTCCGTATCATGCCAGAAAAAACCTCAAATGTAAATAATAGCCATTTTGAACTGCCCTCAAGCGCGTGATTGTTATTACGTTATAATAACTTTATAACGTCACAATGAATAGATGACGCGTCATCACTAACATCAACGCAAGCAATAGTTGCAGACAATTGAAACCAAATGATTTCTTCAATTTTTCTCAATACACAGTTGCAGGAATACCAGTAAACGTAAATGTGCATGTATTTCATGACTGTTGAAACGTCGTTGAGTATTATTTTCAAGACCAATCATGTTATATAGACTTTGTTTTTCGCACATCTATCCGGATGCTCGTCCACCAAAAACTTACCAATTTGGGAAGTATCAATGCAATAACCTACGAGTCTCTTTCAGAGAGTCGAAATTTTTCGACTTGCATCGGAAAGAGACGAGGATGTTGCGAATGAGTTTGAGATGTTAAATTTATTGAGCACTCGCCTCTGTGCTAAGTGCCTGTTTGGAAACTATTGAATTAGGGCAAACATTTTATGAACTCCATAGGTTTCTTTGCTATTAGTATTTACATATAGAAGTATTTCAGGAGAAAAGCATATTTGGTTGAATTTTCTTCTTCGTTTTTAAAATAAAAGCTAAAAATACCAAAGATAAATTTAAAATAATTTGTGACTAATGGTATTGAATATTTGAAATGCCGTAAAATAATGAATATGTGTGTAAAGAAACAAAACAAATATATGTCCTGCACATTAATATGCCAATATCATTTTAAAGTGGTTGCATTGTTTTGTTGGGAAATGCTTATGGTGTATCATAGACACAGCATTTCTGCTTTGGTTGAGCTAAACCTGTTTTAAGGTGTTTTGCCTAGTGCTTTTGGTTATTCTTTGTTGGACAATGAGATGACTGGTGTGCATGAGAAACGCACAAACAATACTTGGTTTGGTTGTGCTGTGTCCGTTTTAAGATAGTTTGCCTAAAACAATTATTGGTGTGCTTGACAGATCCACAACAATATTCCTGTTTTGGTTTGACTAAGAGGCACCATACAACAAATTTCATTGACAAGATTGCACACACTCCATTGTTTACCAAAACTATCTTATACATAATATATTGGGGCCCTAAGTGGCCGAGTGGTCTAAGACACTCGCCTTTACAGATCACTCGCATCTCACTTCTGTCCACATGAGTTCGAGACTCCATGCCTGTGTTTAATGTCATATCGTGATGTCATTCCCGGGTTCTTCCTCCACCAAATATACTGGCCGCCATGTATAGCCTGTCATGTGCTGAAAAATGGCGTACAACCTCGCCAAACCAATCATAATTTATTTGTTCTACTTACGTTGTTACTTTTTACATTTCTATTTTTAATTACAGTTTGTTAAATTTAATCTCTAAAGTGTATTATTGTGCTAATTTATGTCACTAGTTTGATTCAAATGTATGCATCCTTTTAGACACCTTGTTGTGCTGCTAGCTCAGCTTCCTCCGTTGATGTTGGCTCTTTTGTCTCTTCTGGCACTTCTCCTTACCTCTATGTCTTTCATTTGTAGGTTGTCAGGAGTCGCTCCTGAAATTTTGTAGACTTGGTGGTTAGTAGTCTTCCTTTCAGGACTCTTCTGTCGTGGATTTTCTTCCAGGTCTCAGGTGTTATCCACTTGTTGACGTTCCTTCGCTTGAAGCCCAGTACCTCTTTGCTTGTTTCTACATATGTCTCCGATGATGAATTCCATTTGGATTGCGTTTTTGAATCAGCAGAATCAGTTTACATCAGGTTGGCTAGTACACTGAATCTCTTCTGGAGTTCTGTGATGAACACTGCTTTCAGCTCTGATATGCGGAGCTTGTCGATGTCAATCGTTCGACTCGGTTGTTTAATAGTGTAGTGAAATGACACCGAAACATAATCCTCAGTCCTTATGCCTGTATTTAATGTCACATCGAGATGACATCTGTGAAGTCATGAGATGTTATCACATATGCAGCATAACGATTTTATTCAGTAAAACTGTAGCGTAGTGAAATGACACTGAAACACATGATGATGCCTCAGGCATTATGTTGGCATCTATATCACATTGTGATGATGTCATTTGTGAAGTTATGAGATTTTATTGCAACATTTAATATTGAAAATATATTACCTGTATATGGCTTTACCAACCAAGACAACTCGGCAGTCAAGTGATACAAAATATTTTTTAACAAAAACAAAGACATTAGCCTATCATAGACTCAAAAATGTTCATTTTTTGGGACAGAAAATTGCCATTATATATATATTTTCGGTCAATTCTTCCATCAAGAACAGAAAAAGTCTCTTTTAATATGGTGATGAAACAGACATTATACACATGCTGAAGGATATTTTTAGCCTTATAAATGGAAGTTTCCATTTCAAAAATTATTTTTGTTAAAGTTCAAACTTTCGTCAACAAAATGATGTCACAATTACCTACTTGCTATTTGCATGCATGGTGCTTATAGAACTTCTCCCTTTACTCTTGTGAAAAGTCGGCTCATGTTTCAATTTTATTATAAATGCCACTATTATGTTTTTGAATCAATAAAAAATTTAAATTCAAGAAAAATCGGTTTTCTCTCTCTCTCTCTCTCTCTCGTTACTTGTGAACAAACTAATAATTTCTTCCCCACCCTCTTTTTCCACCCAACTATTTTGGGTGACCACACTTAAAATCTTTTGTCCAAATTGGATTTTTCAGAGTGTTTGATTACAGGCTGTGAATTTAAAATTGTATGTATTTTTCCAATTTTGAATTTGTGGAATTCCTATCCACTTCATGGATTGCTTTCTGCATTTCTTTAGAAAAAAGAGCATTTTTAACAAGGTACAATAATTGAGGTAAAGTATTTTCATTGCTAAATTAAATTCATGCTGGGTTCCTGTTGTAAAAATATAAATAAAAATTAACCTCCCAAAGGAACTGATGCTCTAATGGACAAAATTATTTTCCATGATTTCAAGATAAGGCTATATATACTTTTTAACTACTGAGTGTTGAAAACCACCATTGACATTCTTCAGTAATAACACGGCTTTCAAGATAGCCATTATGGTGGCCATATTGGAAGAAAGATTGGCCCCATTTTCATTTAGGACCAACTAGACATTGTAAGAAATCTTTTGGTGAAAACCCCATGTTGATATGACCATCCCTTCAGGAGAAATAACGATAATATTTTCAAGATGACTGTTATGGTGGCCATATTGGATGCAAGATTGTCACCATTTTCATTTAGCACCAATTAGAAATCATAAGAATTCTTCAGGTGAAAACCACATGAAAATATGACCATCCATTCAGAAAAAGTAATGATAACAAAATTTTTAAAGCATGGATGTCAGATTGGCATCATTTTTTTTTAGAACCAACTTTTCACCATAAGAAGTCTTCTGAGTAGTGAGTAACAAGATTCTGAAGATGGCTGCCATCACAGCTATATTGGAGGTTAGATTGGCACCATTTCATTTAGGATCAACTTGACATAATAAGTCTTCTGACGAAAACCTCATGTCAATGTTACCTTCTGTTCAGAAGTAGTAGTGATAACAAGTTTATCCAGATGGCTGGTGTGGTGGCCATACTTGCTGTCAGATCAGCACCATTTTCATTTAGGAGCAACTAGACATCATAATAAGTCTTTTAATGAAAGCCCCATGTTGAAAAGACCATCATTTCCATAGGAATAGCAATAACAAGACTTTCATACTGGATGTCCGAGCAGTACCATTTTCATTTAGGACCAACTAGACCTAGGAATGAAGGCGTGTGCAAAGTTTCATGGTAATCCTCTAAGTAGTTTAGGAGAAGTAGTGTTAACAAACTTGTACTAATGGATGGGCAGATGACTGATGGATGACTGATGGACAGATGACGGTCAACAGGCCATCCCATAAGCTCATAATTATAACCTTTATGAAATAATTCAACATACTGGTACTTGATGGCATGAGGAAGTATGTGCACATATTGTCGCAGGCCATACTAATATTTTTTCATTTCCAACGGCATGAGGAAGTTTTTGCACATACTGTCTCAGGCCATACTAATATTTCTTCACTTCAAAATGAAACCAATTCATCTTATTCATTTGAACCAATATCAGGTCACTGTTCCTGACAGTCTTTTTCAAGACAGCAAAATGTTTGGCAGGGAATCTTGGGTAAATAGTCAGACTTGCTTCTTATTGTTTAAAGTACAATCTTGCATTTTCCAAACACTTCACCTAAGTATTAACTTTTTCTTGTCTGTAGTAAGCATGTTTAAACTCTTGCTGTATGTAGGCATCATCTTAATTAGGACAGGAATTTTAGCATTTTTATACATCTTTAAACATGTCTGTACCACCATGAAATGAAAAATCTAGATAACTGGTAGTTAACTGAATTACCAAACTATGAAGGAAAGGATATATGAAGGTGAGAGTGGTCTCATATTAACTGTCATGGTCTCTAGGCTTGCACAAAAAATATAACATGTAAATTTATTAATTAATTACAAAGTTAATTAGTTTTATTCCACCATTACCCTTAAAGTGGATCCCGCAAGGTCTGTAGGCTTGCACAAAAAAATAAGATGTTAATTGATTCATTAATTACAAACTTAATTTCTTTTTTCCACCGTTACCCACAAAGCAGAACCTGTGGGGCATGGGTATGGTCTTGTGAATAAATATTTAAAACTAGAAATGTGTTCAGTGATGGATAGATGTAAATATGGAGGGGCCTGCAAGGGTAACACTTTTAAATTATACCCCTTCCACACTCGTGGAGAGGTATAATAAAAATTATAACAGTTTCATAAATCTGCAAAAAACACAAAAATATATAAATGAAAACAAAAAATATTACATATGCACATGTGTGATTAACAAAAGGAAAACTAAATATTATTCAATCTGTCAAAATTAAAAAGAACTAATTTTATATATATATTTTTGATAAAATTTGCCGAATTTTACAACCACCAAAATAATCTGCCAAACAATATCTAATTGTAGAAGGGACATAACTCCCAAAAACTGCACTCAATGTAAGGAAATATATTCACGACTTTTATAAAACTTCAATCAAAGAACAATTAAATTTTTTTCTCTGCAAAAGTTTAGCTAAAGTCAAATTTAGAGAAAGTTTGATAATTTTAAAACTGTTAGCAACCAGGTTGCTCTGAAACGTAAATTTGTTGCGTTGTTTCTGGAGTGATTTTAGAGAAAAAATTTTTGAAAATGTAGGCTGTATATATATTCACAGTTACAACATTTTATGAAATAAGTGGCCCTGTAATCTACATTTACTGACAGTCTACACTGTGTAACTGCATTTACTGACAGACAGTCTACACTGTCACTGCATTTACTAACAGTCTACAATGAGTCACTGCTTTCACTGAGTCTACACTGTGTCATTGCATTTACTGACAATCTACACTTTGTCACTGCATCATGTCACTGCATTTACTGACAAACAGTCTACACTCTGTCACTGCATTTACTGACAAGTCTACACTGTGTCACTGCATTTACTGACAAACAGTCCACACTCTGTCACTGCATTACTGACAAACAGTCTACACTCTGTCACTGCATTTAAAAACCAAGTTGTCAAATTGGTCGGTTATGCCTGTAGAGGTTGAGACCAAGCCTGGTTATGAAAACAATAAGGTATGAGACTGACCAATCAGGTGTCTATTCAGAAGTTTGTTCATGACCAAATCCATGGTGAAAAAATGGTACAACTTTGTTGATCCTCCTTTTGTACCCCAATCTTGTCTTTAAAGATGAAAAGAGTAACATTTAATTAATCCATGTCAAATGGAATTTCAGTAACTGCACCAAAGAAAGATAGCTTGAGTCAGACATACCAGTAACACATAAACAAATCAATGTACCATACCAGCTACTTGCAGCATGAAATTTGACAAATCTCATGTTGTTTACTACTACTGGGGGCATGAAACTTGACAAATCTCATGTTGTTTACTACTACTCAATCATTTTACCATTATGTTCCAAACCTGAATAGATTGCTGACTAGTCTACACATAGGATATGCTTAAATAAAAAATTACGTTATAAGTTCCTCAGTACAAACTTCGTCTAATCTTGCAAAAGCATGGTTTTTTACCTAATTATTTTCCCTACAAGTGCAAATTATAACTCCGCTATTTTCTTTCAATATTCATCAAATTTTCACTATAAAACTGAAATTCTGTTTTAATAAGTGGCATTATTTTTAAAGGCTAAATTTGGAATTTACAGAGAATGCTATGAGAAGACACGGTTTATCTCAGTTCTGGCAATTTGGTGATTAAGATTGCTAAGATGAGGTAACCAATACAAGGATGAAATGTTTGTCAGAATTCTGTGCATACTTTGGTATTTACATTGATTGAATGTATGTATGTATGTATATATGTATGTATGTATGTATATATGTATGTATGTATGTATGTATGTATGTATGTATGTATGTATGTATGTATGTATATATTTATGTATGTATGTATGTATGTATGTATGTATGTATGTATGTAGGTAGGTATGTAGGTAGGTATGTATGTATGTATGTATGTATGTATGTATGTATGTATGTATGTATGTATGTATGTATTGGGTTTTTAGCACACCAACAAAAAACTGAATATAAAGTGTAAAGTAAGTTTAGGTATCCTAAAAAGGCAAACAGAACAAAAATAATGCAAAAAAAAGGGTGAAATCCTTAAAATAAAAAGTCCAATTATGACATAAACTGGACTCTTTTAAAAAGTCCAAGTTTGACATAAACTGCACTCTTTTAAAGAGTCCAAGACCTTCTCAGCTGGAACACTGTCATGGGATATGTCCCTGGGAAGAAGAGGTTGCCTCCGTTAGTTGCCTTTTATGACATACAGGAGGGCGCATCCAGTCCCTGAGGCTACATAATCATCTTCAATACATATTTAACTCTACTGAATGCAAACACAGAATACAAATGCACAATGAGCTTTACATTATTTATTTCATGTTGGTCCCTGAAAATGGACAGTAATTTGTTTCCACCAGGAAAACCCAAGAATGACAATAAAAAGCATTCCACTTATAATTTTCCAAATTAAAATACCACTTTTATTGCCCCCAAAACATGCCAATTTTAAGTATTCCATTAAAATACCACATATAAACCACATTCATCAATCTTAATTCTGCATCTTACTTAAGTATATTGGTAAACATCAACTACTTTTGGCACAATTGCTTTTACTGTCACGTCTGCCTAGAAACGCAGGAATCCAACAAATTATACACATAAGTAAACCAAATTTTATAAATGTTATCAAGTAATAAATTTCAGTTGAGACTTTGGGTTTGATATTTTCAAATACCTGTGCAATTAGTAAAGACAAAATTATATGGACTAGTTTGAATACAGTTGAGCTGTCACCATTCTGAAATGCTTGACTAGTTCTTGCATAACAGGTGAAGATACCATAGCCTGGAAAAAGAAAAAAATAATAACAGTAAAAATGATAATGATTATAATGTTGATGTTGAAGAGTCTGTGCTCTCAGTAATAATATGTAATGAAATACTACAGTAATGATATGTAATGAAATACTACAGTAATAATATGTAATGAAATACTACAGTAATAATATGTAATGAAATACTACAGTAATGAAATGTAATGAAATACTACAGTAATAATATGTAATGAAATACTACAGTAATGATATGTAATGAAAAACTACAGTAATAATATGTAATAAAATACTACAGTAATGATATGTAATGAAATACTACAGTAATAATATGTAATGAAATACCAAAGTAATAATATGTAATGAAATACTACAGTAATGATACGTAATGAAATACTACAGTAATGATATGTAATGAAATTCTACATCCTTGGAGCAAAAGATTTAGGTTTATAAAACAAAAATAATGCCTGCTTGGAGCAAAAGACTTAGGTTTATAAAACATAAAAACTGCCTGCCTATATGAAAAGATTTAGGTTTATAAAACACAAACATTTCTCAATAACAAAACAAGCAAATTTTTCTATTTTTCATTGCATTTCTTGTAATTACTATGTCACTATTAAAATCAAAGCTTGTCGCTGTAATTTAAGGCTGCCACTTACTGGCTATAAGTTTTGAAACATGTCAGGCCTAATGACCTGTGCCTGGGGAAAACACTGAGAATACACTTACCGTATATACTCATATAAAAGCTGGATCCAACTGCAAACAACATAATAATATCCTGATCTGCCATCACATAATGCGCCTTTAGATCAGGGCATATGTTGTTTATTCTACTCATTAGTAATAACAAACTGCACAGACCCAGATCTTTTGGTGAATTATGTGATGGCAGATCTGGGTCTATGCTGTTTACAGTTGGATCTGACTCAAACATGAGTATCTACAGCATATTTATCCTAATTGACTTCCTGCATGAACCTGTACATACACACCAAACTTCCAGCATTTGTTTACACCATAGCAACCAAAACACTGTCATACACCATAGCAACCTAAACACTGTCATACACCACAGCAACCTAAACACTGTCATACACCATAGCAACATAAACACTGTCATACACCATAGCAATGTAAACACTGTCATAAACATGCATTTACACAGAAGACTTTCTACATGCACATATATTTATCCTCAGCACTTCTGGAATGCAGATTTCCAAGATGTAGTTCACAAATCAATTAGATTTCAAAACTTTGCTTAGATTTTAGTCAGTAGACTTCTGATTATTCTTCACAAACAGAACTATGTTCATGTACCTACACTTATTAGCTATACCTCAAACATCCACTTAAATTTGGCACTGTGTGTATTTACACTGATCCAGATTTTCAACATGCATTTATGCTCATCTAATAGACTTCCAGGATCTTTCAGAACAGTATTATAAGATTGTGTATATGGGTGATTTCATTCTGATTTTGCACATCCATTTGAATCAGGCAGTATACTTTCAGTATGTATTTACACCTACCCAGCAGACTTTGAGCATGCAGTTAACTATATCAATCAGACTTCCAGCATCTCAAAGGACTGCATTATATGGCTGTGCATATGGATGATTTCATTCTGATTTTGCACATCCACTTAAATCAGGCAGTATTCTTTTAGCATGTATTTGCCCTAGTAGACTTCAGCATATAATTAAATATATCAAGCAGACTTCCAGCATCTCTAAGGACAGCATTATATGGCTGTGTATACAGGCTGATTTCATTCTGATTTTGCACATTCATCAGAATTAGTATACTTCCAGTGTGTATTAACACCTATGCAGCAGATTTTCAGCATGAATTTATACTCACCCAGTAGACTTCCAGCATCTCTCTGCACTGCATTATATGGCTGTGTATCTGGATGAACCCAATGAGATCTGGCACACCACTTCATAGCTTTTGCAATTGACCAGTCTGGGTCAAGGCCAATCTGACGTATAACTGCACTGGTCAAAACGGAAGAAACTGGCAGAAAAAGTACTAAAAGGATATAAGTCTTCAAGGAAACATCCTCCAAAGGAACTTTAAAGAAAATTATAGCCATGGTTAGACCTGAAATTAGAACAAATGATGCATGTGTGAATGTATAGTACAAAAGGAAATTTCATGTAAACTGGAAGGAAGATACAGTCTTAACTCATTCATTCAACCAAAAGAGATCCCTTGGAAAATATAGGATGAACTCCACAGATTGATAAAGCCAGAGGAACTTCTATTAGTTTCAAAAATTTTAATTTTATATCTTAATGCAGTGATTGACTGATGTACCAGGTCTGAATGCATATAAAACAAAGTAAAATATTATAGCAGATAAAACACAGTATTCTTTATTTTGCAGGTGATTTTACAATCACTCATCAAAGTTCATTATGCTTCCTTTTCAAATACTAAATAGAAAATCATAAAAGTGTCAAAAACTGAAGTAAACAAAAGATATATGCTATAGAAATAAAATGCCATCATTGCCACTGTCACCATATTTATCACTGGAAAGTAAATTTTTGAGTAAATTATATTTCTCTGAGAATACCTACCCAATGATAATAACATTATGAAATAAACACCACTACCTCTTGAATCCAGCCCTCCTGGAAAGACAAAAACTGTTGTCTTTCCTGACTGTGTAACATATAGACAAAAGGAAGAAACTCTTCCAAATTACCTCACATTTCAACATGTAGGTGGTTACCTATATACCAGATCTTTACTTGTTTTAGCTTGAGTGAAACATCAATGAGGATTCTCACATTGCACATAGGTGTGGAAGGTCTTCATAGTAATGTGATTGTGTATGTATTCTTGGGGAAAGTAAGTTTTTTTCTAAATTATGTTTCTCAGAAAACACTTGTCAAATCACAATAACATCAGAAAATAATTTCCATAACCTCTCAAACCCAGCCCTATTGGAAAGAGAATAATTTTCTCTTTCAAATCCATAGACCATATAGATGAAGGGAAGAAACTCTTACCCATTACCTCCCTTTTTCTACCACTAGGAGGCTACCCATCAGGTATCACGGTACCAATTGCGCAAGCCCAGTGGGGTGGAGCTTAAGGTGTTGGGAACATTGTATTCAGAAATAAACAACAAAACTAGCTGTGATTGGTGTATTATGTAAGAGTTGTAGTTTCTGTCTGGCTTTAAAAAAAGTTGAGTCTCTTAGCAACATGTAAGATTATGTTAATTCATTTGTAGATCAATTTTTGTATTTTTTATGATTTTTTAAAAATGTGATACACATCACTGACAATGTGTCTGTTGTGACTGGATAACTCTTACCCCTGTCTAGTTCCAGCAGAGTTATCTCTCTTAAATGCAATGGAGTACCTGGTTCTGTACTTGTAAAATTGACAATCTAATATTGCTCTCTATGACAGTGTGTGACACGCATACTAAAGTAAGAGAGAAGGTATATTTATTTCACCAAACATTAACATTAAGGTCTATGGAAAAACAATTGGTACCGTGATGCCTAAAGGGAATACCAGCCTCGCAGTGTATCCATAGTAACGTGTACATGTAGGCGCCATTTATAAACTATCATAGTGTCATTTGGCAAAAACAATGGATACTGAGAAATTTGGGTCAAATATTGACAGACTTTTAGCTAGAAAATGAATAAAATCTTCAGAAAATAACACACATTGGTTTTGGAGGGGGCATTTGATACAGATGGCTATGGCAGACAGAGATTTGTATGTCCTGATGGCCTTATATCAGTGGAGTCAGCTCAGAGATTGTCATATATGCAACAAAATAAGTTATGCAGATACAATGTGGATGATTTTGGCCAAATATAACCAATTTACCTCCATATTATGATAAATCATGTATAAACAGTAACTATCTGCTTCTTGAAAAGCATGCCATAAACCAGGATAGAGAACACTATAGGGCTCAAAGAAGGTGCTTCAGTTGTTGTAGATCACTTTGTATCATAAAGGATATGTTGGTATGAGTAATTTTAGGTAACTTATTATAGATATGGTCTTCCTTCCCATTTTCTTTTTATTGTCATGCAATAAATGCCCCTTTTTGTACACTTTCCTGTCTTGAAATTCTTCATGCAATTGATACAGATAAGTTCTGTTGCATTCTCTTTTGTAGAAGTAGCAGGAATATCATCAGACAAGAGCAATTTCTTTAAGTCAGCATTTCCCATTGACACTTGCATGTGCCCATTTATAATTCTCTATTGACTTTCAATTAATCATATTTATTTCTGTCCAACTGTTTCTTTTGGAATTTCCTCCTATAAGGCCAAACATTTCTGAATGGTAACCACATTTGTCACATATTGCCCATTCCTTCCATTCAAGTCCACACTGTTCTTCAAACTTTGGGTCCCTTCGCAAGAATCCAGAATAGCATGGGATCATATTGGCATGTTTAAGGAAGGTTGGACTCTACATACCGGCATTCTAGAGAACATAAACTATTTGATATGAGGTAGCCTCCTCATCTCTGAGAGCAAAATTAAATCACTTTCAAGGTCTCCACTATATATAGAAGCCTCAATTTTAGGTTCTACACTTTATCAATAATTTATTTTTGGATAATTTTATTACATGCAAGTTAATACATGTTTTCATGAACTAATTTATATTACATGGATAATATATTGGAGGAAATACAAATACCACACCTTATGTATTTCATTCAGTTATCTCCGTTACAACATACATGACATCTGAAGAAATAAAAACTCACATTTTCAGTGCTTGTTTATGAAAATAAAGAAAAGATTTAGTGTTAAATATTATATTAGCCCTCAATCTTTATGCAAGTGTAAGTACAACTGATTTAATAATTTCTTACAGCAAAATTTAAAAGGTTTCAAACTTGACACAGATTTTTTTTTTTTTTTTCCTGTGCCTGACTTAAGCCAATTATTTTTAATTGTATGTGTAGGACCAATATAAATTATAAGCATCTATATGATTTATAGTATTTACCCTTTTATTTCAGATGAGAATGCACACTGATTCACCTGAAGTTTTGGTGCTTGTAAGGGATTTAATAGTACTGATGCTTTGGTACTGTCCTTGGACCAATGGGGCACTGCCTCCACATATTTCTCTAAGGTAAGGCGATCAAACTTTTCCTTCTCATTTTTCTCTATGTTGTGGTTGTCTCTTTTGATTCCTTTATTATATGCTACATATCTCTTTTAGATATACACTTTCCTCCTGTTTAAAACTCCATTTGACTTGCTGTACTTATTGTTTTTCCTTGGCATTTTTCTGTATTTTATTCCCCAAATTTCAGCCCAAATCAAAACTAAGTGCTTAGAAGCTGGGATCTACTAATTTTGGTGACAGATTGGCTTATTGCATGAATTTTATTCACTACAAAAAGGAGGAAAGCTTTCTATTTGTGTTACAGAGATGATGGGTAGTCTGACCTTTGTGCAAGGACTAGGGGTTAGTGACCTCATATATCTGCAGTTGGTGTAAAGTGTTGAAAGCTTATACTTTATAATAAGATTGAGTCATGTCCACCTGTCTCTGATGCAAAGTTTTTTGTCTACTAAACAAATATAAAGTCTTTTATTTTAGATGAATTCTCCATTTTGAAGTAGGAGAGGTACATACTAATTAGTACACTGACCTTTGACCTAGTTATTACATAATATGACATAATGTGATTTATCCCATATCACCCATGTGAAGTTCAATAAGTGCTGACATGAATAAAACCCAACTCATAGTTAAAACAATTAATTTCATTCCCAAAAAATAGTTTGGTAGTAGAGCACAAGTATGAAAACAGCAGTTGAAACAGCTCCATGACATTTTCAAAGACATCAATATAAGACATAGCTTGGTACCTCATACAATTGTTTTTGACAAGCGAGACTAAGTACACTTGTTACTTGTACAGTCCCGAGCTATAGCACAGATTATTGAAAAAATTAAGGTTGGCTTTAGGTATCACGGTACCAATTGCGCAAGCCCAGTGGGGTGGAGCTTAAGGTGTTGGGAACATTGTATTCAGAAATAAACAACAAAACTAGCTGTGATTGGTGTATTATGTAAGAGTTGTAGTTTCTGTCTGACTTTAAAAAAAGTTGAGTCTCTTAGCAACATGTAAGATTATGTTACTTCATTTGTAGATCAATTTTTGTATTTTTTATGATTTTTTAAAAATGTGATACACATCACTGAAAATGTTTCTGTTGTGACTGGATAACTCTTACCCCTGTCTAGTTCCAGCAGAGTTATCTCTCTTAAATGCAATGGAGTACCTGGTTCTATCACTGTCAAATTGACAATCTAATATTGCTCTCTATGACAGTGTGTGACACGCATGCTAAAGTTGGAGAGAAGGTATATTTATTTCACCAAACATTAACATTAAGGTCTATGGAAAAACAACTGGTACCGTGATACCATCAGCCAGATATTCACCAGTTTCAGCTCAGTGATACATCACTGTGAATGCTTGCATTTGCTGGGAGATGTGGGAGGGTTTAATAGTAATGTGTAAAAAATTCACTTTCTCCATCCAAAACATTCCCCAATCACATTAAAGTTAGGGGAACTGATAATATGATGAGGAAATGCATGAGCATCCAACCTCTACTATGGGTATCCTTAGATGGAAATGTGGATGGAGTCTCTTTATGAAGCATAAATTGCTCTCCTAACATGAAGGCAGCACAACTGATGGTCACGTAACATGTGATGTCAATACACAGGTAATGAGAAACTAACTACATTTTCTTACCAAGAAAAAAAATCAGAACAAATTCAGCAAAAGCTCTAAATCCACATCTGTGATGAGGTTGTACTGAAGTTTACTGGGTCTGGTTGTAATCTAGGCCACAGCCGCTGGACCCACAAGATTCAATTCTCATTTATGTTATGCAAGATATGGGAGACAGAAACTTAACAGAGTATGCCAAGTGTATCTTATGAGACTTCTGAGTATGCCAAGTGCATCATGACGTATAAATCAAGATGAGAAAATGGATACCACTTTCTGGTTGCCAGGTTACATCATTAGGGCATTAGGACTGGAGGTAAGTCGAGTCCATTGAAGGGGAAAGCAAATTACTTATGCTGCATACCAAACCTAAGATGGTAGCTTCAGCAAGGTTTTGTCTAAATGCTTGAACTTATCTGAGATGAGCCATGTCATAATCCATGAAAGATTCCATTTATGAAAAAAGGTGAGTGATTGATCTGGGCCTATTCAGGTTAAAGTTGGCCAGCAAGTCCGATAGGTCCTTGTTGTGGCCTATATCCCCTCTACCATCATGACTGATTGTGTTAGAAATCATGGATCGGTAGCTCTTGATAGTTACAGGAGCTAACCTTTTTTCCTCCAAAAGTTGAAGAAAAAACTTAGCCAGTTGAGGGACCGGGGCATTCCAAGGGATGATGTTGTTGCTTATGCACCAGTCCCTGAAAACATGCCACTTTGCTTCATAAGCCTATAAAGCGGCAGGTTTTCTAGCTTGTTAGATTCTCTATCTCCATGATAGAAGGTCCACAATTTCTTTCTTTGCAAGGCCCTCCTGACAACAGCCAGGTGTGAAAAAACCTGTTTGGGCAGGGATGAAACACCTGCAACCTGGGTTGTTTGAGCAAGTTGTCCTTGCAAGAATTTTTCCTGGGGACATCCAGGTTGAGATCATTCAACCAGGACTTGTCCTATCTGAGGGGGGCTATCAGAACAACTTTGGCCCCTTATTTTTTTAATTACTCTGACCAACCATGGCAAAGAGGAGCAACAGGTGAGCTCCCCAAATCTATCAGCTGGCCTCCATACAAACTGTAATCTCTGGTTGTGACTTCTCCAGAGATTCTTGAGGGATTGAGGCATTCAAAATCTGCCGTAAACCACTGATTGTCTTGCCATTCATGCCATTTTGTATCAGTTGAGATCATAACATGATGATCCAGTTGAGATCATAACATGATGATCCAGACAACTGAAATAGAGGCGCCACTGAGCCAGTAGTGCCATCTGCAGAGGGCACATGAAAACCCGTGTGAGAAAAATCAAGTCCACAGCCATATGTAGCAAACCCAGGAGTTGCAGAAACTCTCTCTCAGAAATCCACTCCATGTTGGAGATCGATTCTGAAATCTCAATAATGCATACATTCAAATGGGCAGGGCACAAACAAGGTTGAGATGGGTAGAAAATTCCGTACAAAGATCGATGAAGTGTTGGTAGGGGAAAAGATCTGACTTCTCCCAGTTCACTTGAAAGCCCAAGTGTTAGAAAAATAAAAGAAGGCTGTTCATGTCGTCAAAAAAATTGAACTTATCATGTGTTTGTGAAAGATGTAATCCAGATATACAGCAGTTGCTGTCAATGAGGATGACCTGACTAGGGTGGCGATATAATTGGTTGTTTTTGTTTATGCCCATGGGCTGATACTGACCAAATGGCATGAAATTGGTTAACTGTTCCTTGGTATGGAAACTGAAGGAACTTGTGTGAAGCCGGATGGATAGAAATAGGAAAGTATGTGCAGGTCAGATCAAGACTGATCACAAATTCGTCTCTTTTGATGGAAAACTTTGACTTTTCAATCCTGAACTTCAGCGCAGTTATGTATTTGTTGAGCTGGCTGAGACCTATCACCAGTTTGAGTTCGCTTTTGACTTCAGAAAAAGCCTTGAATAAAAAAAAACAGTGAGTTTGGTTTGCAAACTCTATCTACTGCATCTTGGAGAGAAAAGAGTTGATCTTCTTCAGTAAAATGTCTGCCTTCCCAGGATTGGCCAGAACCTCTATCATGAAAGGTGAGGTAGCTGGATAAATGAAATACAAAGCCCCTACAAAATAACTTGGATCACCATTCAATTTGTGTAAAAAGGTCAATCCAAGATTGCAGAAAATGTAGAAGTTTGGTGCCAACAGGCAGATTTTCGGAAGTTGGTTCGAGTGACAAGTCACTGGCAATTGCTGGGAAGCTTGAGGAAGGAGAAACATATTTTCCTCTCCACTTTATTATATTGCCTCCAAGACTGACAAGGCTGTTGTCATCTGAAGTTGGACTATGGTCGAGACCGCTGCTGTTGAGTGGGATTTGGCCTTCTCTCTCTCTGCCCATGATCATCTCTCAAATGTGGGACTAATGTGGGCATGAAGCCAGGGGAGGGAATAATGAGGGCTGGAGGGACAGCTATTGTGTTGCCTGCTTGTGCACATCCACTATACATCTGCTAAAAAGCAGTGACGAACCAAAAGGCAATGAGCACCTGGGTCAAAGAGTGATGCGGCTTCAGTGACAATAGAAAAAGATGTCTAATGGCACTAACTCAAGGTTGCAAGAAGCCATAAGGGAGCTGACCATAGAATCATGCACTGCCCTATAATCACCTTCATGATGCAAGCCATAGACTCCCACATATGTTTACTGCTCGATTTCTTTACCAGACTAAATATTGCTAATGATGCCAAGTGAAGCATCAATGACATGGACACCATATTCTGCACTAGTTTGCAAGTCACGTAGCTTTTAGCTGTCAAGATTTTCAAATTAGCCACTGTGTCAGCCATATTGGATGTAAGATCATCACCAGTTTCATTTAGTACCAACTAGACATCATTATAAGTCTTTTTGTGAAACCCCATGTGAATATGACCATCCAATCAGGAGGAGTAGTCACAACAATATTTTCAAGATGGCTGCTAAGGTGGCCATACTGGATGTCAGATCAGCACCATTTTCATTTAGGACCAACTAAACATCATAAGAAGTCAATATGACCATCCATCTAGGAGGAGTAGCAATAATAAGACTTTCAAAATGGCTACCATGGTGGCCATATTGGAGGTCAGATCAGCACCATTTTAATTTAGAACCAACCAGATATCATATGAAGTCTTCTAGTAGAAACCCCTTGTTGGTATGACTATCTGTTGAGGCAAAGTAGCGATAATAAGATTTTCAAGATGGCTGTCATGGTGACCATAGTAGACAACAGATCTGCACCATTTTAATTTAGGACCAACTAGTCATGATAAGAATTCTTCTGGTGAAAATCCCATGCTGATATGACTTTCCATTCAGAAGGAGTAGTATTAACAAGATTTTCAAGATGGCTGCTGTGGACATCAGATTGGCACCATTTTCATTCAGAACCAACTAGATATCATAAGAAGTCATTTCATGAAAACCCCATGTCAATATAACTTTCCATTCAGGAGTAGCAATAACAAGATTTTCAGGATGGCTATTGTGGCATCATACTGGATGTCAGATTGGCACCATTTTCATTTAGGACCACCTAGACATCATAAGTCTTTTAGTGAAAACCCTATGATGATTTCACTTTCTATTCAGGAAAAGCAGCCAGAACAAGATTTTCAAGATGGCTACCATGGTGGCCATATTGGACATAAGATTTCATGATTTTCAATTAGAACCAACTAGACATCATAAGAAGTCTTCTGGTTAAAACCTCATGATGGTATGACTTTCCATTCAGGTGGAGTAGCAAAAACAAGATTTTCAAGATGACTGCCTTGGTGGCCATATTGGTTGTCAGATTGGCATCATTTTAATTTAGGACCAACTAGACATCATAAGAAGTCTTCTGGTGAAAACCCCATGTTGATATGACTTTCCAATCAGGAGGAGTAGCAATAAGATTTTCAAGATGGCTACTATGGCAGCCATATTGGATATCCAAGCAGCACCATTTTCATTTAGGACCAACTAGACCATGGGATGAATGTGTGTGTGTCAAGTTTTATGGCAATTTTAGAAGTAGTTTAGGAGGAGTAGCAATAACAAACTTGTGCCAACGGTTTGCTAGACACTGTACACCGGACAACAGAGAATACTGTAATACTGTCAGTTCTTCTGGTTTATGACCAGTAGAGCTAAAAACAGGCAATGACAACCCAAAAGTGTCAAAAACATCAATAGG
This sequence comes from Margaritifera margaritifera, assembly GCA_029931535.1. Lineage (NCBI taxonomy): Eukaryota > Metazoa > Mollusca > Bivalvia > Unionida > Margaritiferidae > Margaritifera > Margaritifera margaritifera. The sequence goes on from JAQPZY010001205.1 coordinate 235,319, forward strand.
CACAATCATTACAAACACAAGTGAAAAATTCAACCAGTGTTTGCAATTAAAACATACAAATCACAAGTATTAACAATACCAAGTATGACTTACCAGGTCAGAACATTTAAATCCACAAACTGTAAATATGTATAAATATCACCAAAAAAATCACAAATAAGGTTTCCAACGACTTGCAGTGACCTTAATTCACAATACTGTCCAATACATTTTGATCAATAGATAGAATTAACGATGGTTCTGATGGATATTGCTTAAACCAGTAAACATCTGGCAGATGGGAAAGATGAAATTTTTCCTCTTTCTAGGAGAGCTGGGTTCAACAGGTACCAGAGTTTATTTCCTAACATTAAATTAATTGGGGAATGTATTGAATAGAGAAAAGTGATGTAGAGGGTCAGCACCAATTGCTATGTGGAACTGGTTACTCCATAATCAGGACTTATTCTTGACTCTCTGAGGATTTTGTGAACTAGTAGATGAAAATATTCACACTTAATTGAAGGTACATTTTTTTCCTGCAACTAATAACATGATTATCATGAATGGCACATTATATGCCCATCCTGTATTTAAATATCTACTTTGCAAGCACTAGTACAGCATGGTTAATTGACCAATGGGTGTCAATGACCTGGACCTTTGGTCTAGGTATGCAGTCTTGAACTAAAGTTACTGTGCAGAAACCATTATTTTCTTATTAAACTTACCATGAATGTAACCTCTGACCTCTAAATCCAAGAATCTATTGGTTTCTTTATTACCCTAAGTCATACACAAAGTTTGCTCAGGGAACTTACTCTAAAACTCACTTTTCTCTGAACAACAAAATCAACAGGCCTCTTCCATACCTAATGTGTAAGCCCTCGACAAACTTTGGTCAAGATATGTGGTCAAGAACTAAAGTTATTATGTCAAAACCATTTTTCTTCTTTCAAAGTGACCTTGACCTTTGACTTTTTACCCCAAAATCAATAGGCTTCTTTCTAACTCAACATGCAAGCCGTTCACAGACTTTTGTGAAGATACATGGTCGCAAACTGAAATTTATGTAAATAAATCATTTTTTCTTTTAATCAGTGAGCTTGACCTTTGACCTTTTGACCCCCAAATCAATGGACTTCTTCCTTACTCAATCCCAAAATCAACAGGTTTCTTTCTTACCCCATGTGCAAACCATCCCCAGTTTGGTCCAGATTTGTGATTTAGAACTAATATTGCTGCGCAAAACATATTTTTATCCTTCAGTCATGGTAACCTTAACCATCGACCTTTTGACCCACAAAAATAAATAGGGTTCTTCCTTATGCCAAATGCAAGTCATCCACAAAGTTGGTAAACGTAGATGATGGACAACTAAAGACCTTCATGTTTGACCTTTTGAACTCGAAATCAATATGGTTCTTCCTTACCCCAAGTGGAAGCCACAAAGTTTGGTAACTGCAGATGGTCTACACCTTGAGTTGTGCATAAACAAAATTGGTAACATACAGATGGACATACAGATTGACAGATGGATAACATCATAACACAATATGCTTTGCCTCATGGTGCACATATAAATAATCTGCTTGATAATGTGTACTCCCTCAAAAACATCATTCATTTTTATCATGCTGGACCACACTGGCATTTGTTTTCATGGACCACACTGGCATTCGTTTTCACATGTTTATCAGGAGTAAAATTCCCTGAAATTGGGGAATTCCATGACAATTCTTACGCCTGTAAGTGTGTCTTTGTGTATTTTCTTTTCTATCCTAGGATGGATTTTTATCCTTATGCACTGTTACCTCCTAACTTGTTTCCTTGTGTGTGTTCTCACCATTGATAATTTCTTTTTGATTAAAATTAAATGTCAGGGTTCTTCAATGACATGTTGGCCAATTAAGTATGTCTGAAGGTATGTATAGGATTTAACAGTACATCAGCGCAAGTTTGGCTGTATAGTACTGTTAAAGGTTAGGTTGTAAAAGATGTAAAGGCAATTCATTTCTAAAATCCTTAGGAATATAAATTCTTGCAAATAAAAGTAAACATGTTTGGTTTGATTTTTGGTGGCACAGCAACACAAGTAGGTTATTTAATGCCGAGGCAACTGGAGTCAAGTTCCTCCCCAAGAACACACCACGGTAGCTGACTGAGGCTAATCAAATGGTAGGATTTGAACCTGCACCCTTTCGGACGTGACTCTGGCATAATTACCACTGAGCTACTGCAGCTCCTGCCTCCATTAGTATCCTCTTATGACATGCGGGAGGTTGTATCGGGTCTACGCTACAACCCTAAGCCCCAGGGGGATTAAAAAATGTACTTTTACGCTATAAATGATAAAAGGTAAATCTGTTAAAATTCTTTAAAAGGTATATATAATAAAAGGTAAAGGTAAAAAAAGAAAAGTACTTAAAATATAGATACAAAATTTATTAAAAGTATTCTTTTAGAAAGTCCAAGATTTCATCTGGTGGAAGATCATGAAAAAGCTTCTTCAGGGCGGAAGTCTGATACACTTGATTGAGCTGACATCAAACAACTTCTTTTGTCCTACAGGGTGGAAGCTGTTACACTTGACAGAACTGACATCAAACAACTTATTTCTCATAGGGTGGAAGTTGGATACACTTGACAAGAATCAAATTTACTTACAGTAGTCACTGGCAAGGAATGCAGACTTCTTTCTTAAGGAGGTATGCCTGTGTATACTATACGCAAGGGACACAACTCATCTTTGGGAATTTTTCAATATGAGGAGCTAAATATGTATTACAATGAGTATTTTTTTCCAATCATTTTCTTTGCTTTGTTATGGTTTTAAAGTGTTGCTTAAATAAAGGAAGCCAAAACAATGGATCACAAATATCGTATTTTCTGTCTGGGAAGGAATAGACAGGATCAGAACTTGAAATTAGTGGTAGTCTGCTGGCCTGGGGCGAGTAAATTTCCTGTTGGACTAGTAAAGTTTCAGTTGTAGCCAATCAGTGTTTGTGGGAAGGACTAGTGAAGATTCAGCAGGACTAGTAAATTTCTCAAATATACTAGTCCTTCTGGCTACAAAGAAATTTATGTTCAATTCTAGGCCTGAAGACATGTAGATCCACCCCTGGATAGAGCTTGAAGTTGCAATCTAGTATCATTTAACAAAGAAATAACCAGGCCCCGTATTCTCTACACTCTCTGAGCATGAAACTTAAGCTTGGGCTAAGAACCCTAAAATCTGATATGATGCTTAGATTATGCCAAAACCACTGAAATATAGCAGTCTACTTTTGTTGAGAGTTCTAAAATTCTAGCTTTATTCTAATCAGATTTACTGACTGTCAAATTGTGGACCTAAAGCATTTGAGCTTTGTGCTCAAAAAGGTTCAAAATGGCCAACATCCCACTAATAAAAGAATGCAAATTTCAACAAGAGTAGGTCCGAGTTTGGCTGCCATTGAGGAACGATGCTTGTAAAAAATGGGATCTGATTGATTTTTGACATAGGATACTATCTGATTCATTGAATGACAGATGAAGCTTGACATCTGATTGGTTACCTACCAATTTTAACTGCATGTAGAGGGTAAATAATTACCAACAGCTTATGGCTTCACACAACAAGATAGGCTAACTGTATGTTAGGTTTTTCAAATCTTGTTTGATTATATTAGATAAAAAAGCTCCACCTGCTTGACCAATCAGAGCTCATGTATAACATCTGCCAACTTCTGCTTCTAGCCAACCAAACAGTTTGAAATCTTAACCTTTAGGAATATAGGGCTAAAGCCGAGTCACTCACCCGTAAAAGTGCCTGCCACTACCTGATGAGGAAAGTGAGTAGCGATGAAACACCTGGACACACTTGCAGCCAGCAACATTAGGGTGAGAGAGATCCAGCAATACCAGGGTTTATACCATCTGGAAAGAAAATATTAAACTTTGTTATAGCTCAAGAAGAAAGCATTTCACTTTCATGGTCTGGAGGAATAATCTGCTGTGCTGCCAGTATGCACAATGTATATATACTAGTTTTTTTCCAATGGATTACACCCTAATAGCTATTCTAATGAAAGGTCAAATGAACAGGACATTCATGACAAGTTTTACATTTATTTAAGATATGATCAGGTCAACTATTAAATGAATTGGGAGGTTGCAACTTTGCTAGCCAAGGGTTGTTGATCCATTTTGTTGCATATGGCATATGTAGCTAGCCAAAACAGTGTTTTGAACAAGAGGCCTCTTGCAAGAGTTACTGCCCATAGCAAGATAAATCAATTGAACAGTGAGAGAGATCGTTTCACATTTTCAAAATGACAATTTCCATGATGTCCACATGCAATGACTTGGAAAGAAACCTTATGTGTGAATGGTTTAAGCTTTAGAAACTGACACATGACATTTGTTGTCATTCCTGGAGGCCATGATGATTATTCCCAACTATCTTTCTAGGTAAACATAATGATCAATCTTACAGGATCAGTTTCTTGCAATCAGCTGTGCTATATACCCAGTACTGTGCTGATGTGCCTATTTCCAATACATACATAGTTTCTTTCAACTGCATCCAATCCAATAGTGGAGCAGTAAATACTGTTTTGGCTAGCTATATATCCTAAGGTTCGATGTGGAACAAAGTTGATTGACAAACCTCGGTTAGGGAAGATGGGGCAACTGATGCAGCCATCAGTGTCCTCTTTGCTTAAGTGCTGGGGAAATTGTGGTTAAATATTTGTTCTGAGAATGGACAGATTTTCAATCCATAGTGGGAATTTTTTTGGGTGGATAAATTTTAGCACTTTAGTAGTGACTGTCTCAGAGTTGCAATGTGAAAATAAATCCCATCAAAATGTATGACCCTACATATAATAACCTTTCTATATCTATGTTTTTCTAAGACATAACTAGCCAAAATTAAATTTCTGTTTTTTAACAAATCACCAAATTTTACGTGCAAAAAATACACTATAATCACTATTATCCCAACACTGTACTGTCTGTCAGTGATGCTGTGATATCATTCATCTGTCCAGCCATCCTTCCATACATGATATTACACGTATCCCAACACTGTACTGTCTGTCAATGATGCTGTGATATCATTCATCTGTCCAGCCATCCTTCTATGGATGATAGTCTGTAAACTGCTGTATGCAAATTTACACAACTTTGTTGTCATCCTTCATATGTTAACCATAGGCAAGCAGGTTAAAGGTTAATTATACAAAAAATGTCAATTACTACGACAACATTTTATATTTGTTTCCCCAACTTTATATATCTAGATAAAGTAAAGGATACTGTATGTAAACAATGGATTTTGAAAATTATGACCCTTGGATCACTGGTTGGAGGTGGGCAGGGATGAGTTGGATGGTGCTTGTGTGCGTGTGTGTTTAAAAGGATACTGTAACAGTTTCAAATTAGGAACAAAGTAATCAAAAGGATGTGAATGTCAAGCAAATGAAGTTGCTCTTGTTTATGATATCAATTTGTATTACATATCCATTTAATCTTACATGCTTGATCTGGCTTTTGACACAGCTGTTCAATCTGTATCACACGCCCAGATTCGAACTATTTAGGTGTCTTCTTTGACATCCATGCATAGATATTTTTAGATGCAGTGAATCAAACTTTTATAAATCCTAATTTATTTCTAATTTCATACATACAGTAAAGCTAAATATATTTTGAAAACCTAAAGTGAGGTATGTAATAAATACAAAACTGCATTCATGCTTTGTTCCCAGTCGGGGGGAAAGAACTTGTTTGATATGGCTTATGAATACATCTCGGCCTAACTGCCTCGACATATCCCTATGCCATATCAAACTCATTCTTTCTAACGACTCAGATGAAAACACGTATGCAGTTTTGTGCATTTAATTTATTCAGACATCACTGATATAAGAGATACTGTGGATATTGTTTAGTGATAATAAATGTACTGAAATACACCGATATGACACTGACAACAATGATAATCAATGTACTGTAATACACTGACATGCCATGGATAACAATGATAATCAATGTACTGTAATATACTGACATGACATGGATAACAATGATAATCAATGTACCATAATACACTGACATGACACTGACAACAATGATAAGCAAAATAATGTAATATACAGACATAACACTGATAACAATGATAATCAATTTAGTGTAATACACTGACATGATGTACTGTAATACACTGAGATGACACTGACAACAATGATAATGTACTGCGATACACTGACATGAAACTGATAATAATAATCAGTGTACTGTAATACAGAGATGACACTGATAACAATGATAATCAGTGTACTGTAATACACTGACATGACAATTGATAACTGATAATAAATGTACTGTAATACTCTGACATGATAATTGATAACAGTGACAATAAATGACAGTAATACACTGAGATGACACTTATAACAATGATAATGTACTGCGATACACTGACATGAAACTGAACAATAATAATCAATGTACTGTAATACACTGAGATGACACTGTTTACATTGATAATCAATGTACTGTAATACACTGACATGACAATTGATAACTGATAATAAATGTACTCTACTACACTGACATGACACTGATAACAAGATTCATACTAGGTAGAATTAAGTCTGTCATGATAAATTATAACTCGGCAAACTGATCTAGATAAAATGGTAAGTCTGATCAAAGCACCCGTTGTAAATGATATATTCTGCAAATGCAAGCATTCTCTTTTGTCCAATGTGTAAGTTTTCATACTAGGTAGAATTAAGTCTGTCATGATAAATTATAACTCGGCAAACTGATCTAGATAAAATGGTAAGTCTGATCAAAGCACCCGTTGTAAATGATATATTCTGCAAATGCAAGCATTCTCTTTTGTCCAATGTGTAAGTTTTTAATACAACTACTGTGTATCTGATGCTTATGAATGTCTTCATAATTTCTTGGAAAACCATGGTTTTCACACAAAACATATCTTAAACAATTTTTATACTATACCACAGTCAATGAATTTAAAGCTGTTCCAAGTAAACATACAATGGAAAGGCATTCAAAAATGTTAGATGTTATCCAAAGATTAAATTTGTAATTTTGTATGATTGGTTGATATCATTACAGTAATCAGAGTACCATGGTGTATGTAGATATTTGTATGACTGGTTGCTATCATTCGAGTAACCAGAGTACCATGGTACATGTCGATATTTCTATGACTGGTTGATATAATTATCGTAACCAGTGTACCATGGTACATGTAGATATTTGTATGATTGGTTGATATCATTAGAGTAACCAGTGTACCATGTACCATAGTACATGTAAATGTTTGTATAATTGGTTGATAACCCGAGTAAAAATGGTACATGTAGATATATATTTTCTTTTTTTAAATTGCCTTTGCGGGGTTCTACATTTGTTAAATGGACCAGCCATCACAAGATTTTTGACCTCAAATTGCATCAAAATATTCAATGATTGTTGAATCTAAAAATACATAATAATAATAATAATAATCTTAAATAGTGTTATGTACCTGGCTTTTGAAAGTCTGATGTAAGCCAACACCACTGTACACAACACAGCTGCAGTAACCATGGCATGTCCTGAGGGACTCCCTGCAAAATAATGGATAATTCTAGTAACCACATTGGGGGGGGGGGGGGCAGTTGCTGTTAAACAACAACAATACTACTACTATTAATAATAATAATAATAATAATAATAATAATAATAATAATATTATTAATATTTTAGTCATTGTCATTAAAGTTTCTCCACTGTTTATCACTGAGTTTACAAATAGTTTGTATTTCAACATTCTGTTAAGAATGTGTTATGAACCTTGCATTAATATAGGGATCAAACCTGTTTTTTCTTGTATCCACATTCACCAAATCCCAAGGGGGTCACTGAAACCTGAGCTCCAAGACAGAATGGCAAGGGTTTCAACATACCCAAGGGATTGGCAAATGTTGATACCAGAAAACAACAATGTATGATCACTGTTCTTACATCAAATGACATTTTCAGATGCAATTTAAAGTTTCCTTAGTAAAGATGCTGATCTGGTACATTGGCTTTACTTAATCCTTTCCCATAGCAAAGCATGCTCCTGATCAGTTGATGTAAAATGGTCAATTTACATGAGCATCTCACCAGAGAGCCAACTTTGAAGGTCTATTGAGAAATAACCACTTTAGTGAGCAGAGGAGTTGAAAATCCCCTTTGTGTGCATTGTTACTTCTATCACTCTAAGTGAAAAAGATATATTAAGGCAAGATAACTCGTCTTATATTTCTACTCATAAAGTTTCTCTCTTCTGTGCAACTGGAGAACATAAAAGAATTGCATGTTTTCAGCCAATACACACGATTCAGGATTTGTTTTGGGTGCAGCCCAGAAGAAGGATAAGTATAACAACAACACATTAGGACATCAATGCAGCATGAAATCCAATGTTGATACATATATACCGCAACATTCATAACACCTTGTAGAGCAATGCTGCACATACATTTTTATGTAGTGATCATATGTTTTTTTTCTCACTATATACATTTGCCAAATCCCATGGGGGTAAATGAAGCTCAAGAACACACCTGAGAAATTCAGCAAACACTGATACCAGGAAAAACATACATGAACGCTATACTTACATTTAAAAAGAAATACAAAAATATGAAATTTAATCCAATTTAAAGTTTTCCTAGGACAGGTGCTGATCCGGTACATTGGCTTTACTTAATTCGTTTCTGGAGAGGAGCATGTTCCAGATCAGCTGATGTAAAATGATCTATGTACATAAGTGTCTTGCAAGAGAATCAACTTCGAAGATCTATTGAGAAATAACCACTTTTGCAAATTGTTCAGCATAATGTGTTATTTCTGAGGAATAAAGCAACTACCAGCCATTTGGTTGGTAAATATGTGAAATTACACAGAAGCTGAACAGTATTTTGATTGATGCACAAATGAGATCACACGTCAGTAACTGTGGAGCAACAAGCTGAAAATCCACTCTGCGTGCATCCTTACATCTATTATTCCTAGTGAATTTGATGTATTGGGGAAAGAGAACACATCTTATTTCTCTACACAGAAAATTTCTCTCTAATGTGTAACTGAAGAACATAACAGGATTGCACGTCTTCATCCAATCCACATGATACATAATGCAGAGTCCTTTGTTTTGTGTGCAGCCTGAAGAAAGAATAAGTATAACAAGACATCCAGGGCAGCAATGCCATGTGACTTGTTGTCAGTGAGTCAAAGTTGCACTTTGGAAAAATAAACAAACCAAACTGGATAGATAGATAGACCAATAAATATATATATACAGTCAAACCTGTCTACAGCAGCCACCCATGGGAAAAGGCCAAAGCGGCCTTTGTAGGCAAGTGACCTCTGAAGGCAGGTTCAGCTCTCAAACTTGGTTCATGGCAAATACATGTACTATGCACCGAATAACATTAGCATTATTATTAGTAGCAGTAGTATGCTTTCAAGATATATATATTTAGTTTAGCTATTTTGCAAAAAGAAATATAACAAAATAATAAAATATAAAGTTCCACTTTAATCCATCATGTACATTAAATCATCACTTATCAGCAGAAATGGCAACTAAATAAAATTACTAATTGACAGCTTTCCTGTGATTGTCAAACACAGGACTGACTTTTTGTTAGGCCAGCTGTTATAATTAGGCATGAAAACAGGTGTTCACGCTTCAAACAATTGATGGATTAAGCAGTTGCTCAAACTCACCGAGATCAAAAGACAGTCGGCTTTTGTGTCTTTGATGATTAGAGAACAAAAAGTAGCTTCCTGTGGCTATTGTTAGTAGCATATAAACTGCGCAGGATATCAAAGTGCAGTGTACATGTATCTCTACTCATTAGGTGTGATTGTGTGTAATCTCTTACACTCTGGATTAACATTGTTCTCAAAATCGGCAATAATATCTCGCTTACACTTAATAATCCCTTGGAATTGAGTTCGCCTGACTCCCATTTCTGCTGCAACTACACTACTACTTTGTCCACTATCCAGCAAATGAATTGCTTTGATTCTCTCATGTAAGGACAAAAACCGCCTTGCTTTTGAAGCCGACATGTTGACACATTTGAGTTTGACTGACAGCGTGACTAGACTACGTAAATACAATCAAGATATGCAATGCTAGGAGCAGTCACCGCTAATATGCTCCAGTGACCACTTAAGGCAGGGTGAAACCAGTGTTAGGTTAAGGAAACACCTGGCCACTGACCGCTTTAAGCAGGTGACCGCTGAACACAGGTGACTACTAGGACAGGTTTTACTATAGATAGATAGGAAAGATAAAGACAAAACTAGTGTAAAATACAATTATATTATTGAGTGGAATATGTCACAAATAATTGAAAACTTACAATTTGTCCAACTTCTTGTAATAAAATCCATTGAAATCCATAATGCTTGACATTTTAAACCAATTTATATTATAAATCCATGAATTTAATCATAGGTCACAAACCGGTATAAAAATAGTAGTTCAGAATGATCTGATTCACAACATCGCATAATATGTTAATTCCACATGTCTTACAAATAAACATTGAAAGTTATGTCCACATTTTTTGTGATTCACAGCATCCTATAACTGTCACTATCTAATGTCATCTGGTACAAAGTCCAAGAATTCATCCTCATTGTCTGATCAATTTCTGAAATCCTCCATCATCATCTAGTCATTGTAAATCATTGTCGTCTAGTCATCGTAAATATCGTCCGACTCCGATTCCTCGGCTTTACTGTCATATGCAAGTGCTTATGAAGAGACTGAGCTTGGGCTCTGTAAGCAACACTTTGATCATAAAGTCTGTGAAATCTATTAAAGGATGCAATTGAACATGTGTCAATTGTGTGGCAAGATCAAAGAGAGTTCAAATAACCACCCTCTGTTATTTCGCACTGAACAAGTTTCAAACTCGTGGCTCAATCAAAGGGTTGTCACATTAAAAAACAAAGAGGGTGGTGCCTTCACAAGCTAAGGGATTAAGGTCAAACATCCACAGGAAGTTGTAGAACTCTACTTGGCACTGAACAAGTATTAAATTCGCAGCTTGATCAAAAGGATTGTCAACAGAGTGAGTGCTGCATTTACAAGCCAATGGCTTATCAGCCCACATACACTGGCAGATAACTTGGGAAATATCACTTGGGAATTAAATCAGACTTATGGAAAAGGAAAATAGATATCAAATCAAAACTTTTATTGCATCAAACACAGTGTTTATACAGCAAAATAAAAATATTAATACAAAGGTAAACACCGATGATAAACAACACTGACAGACACTTCACTTTGCAGTAGGTATTTAATTTACCGGTAATATTTTAAAATCATTAAAATCCAAATAACTGAAGATACAAGTATTGGGTAATAAATACTATCATGAAACAGATAAACCCAGTGCATACCATATATGCATTTCTGAATGAGAATAGTTGCATGAAAATGTAAAAATACTTGAATTAACAGTATTTTTACGTACTGCAAACATCTAGAGTTTCCAACATTATGCTGTAAGTGGTGATTTTTGTCATCAGTGAGCGAATGATAAACATCTGTGTGTGATTTGTACAAGTGTAGTGAGAAAGTAGCAGGCAAATGACTCACTGAAAAGAAGGCCCTAAAATTAACAATGTCACAAATTTTATCTGAGACACACCCAACAATTTATGCAATCTTTGATGACTATGGTAAAATTCTGAAAGATGGATGTTCGTCATCATCATCAACATTCAAGGTCTTGGCCTTTTACATAGTACTGACTGCCAGTGGGAGAGTGCATTCATACAGAGGCAAAATTCTGTATATCTCTTCGATTGCCACCTTAAAACTAAATTCTGTCCTTTTCATGGTAGAATCGGAAATTTCAGACATGTCCTTGTCACTCCCCCTCAATGATCAGGGCATTGTCCTCGTCCTGTAAGCTCTGGATTTATGGGTATAGCATTATATACGGCAATGCTAATGCTGAATCATCACAATGTGCAAAAAATGTTTTACCTGTCAGATATGCTATTAGGGCCAGTTAAATCATGTGCACCATGGAGTATGGTCCTGCTCCAATTGTGAAGCCGGTTCGTCATATACTGGTATCATGGATATAGTTGGTCAAGCAGGTCAGAGTGCTCTGCTAGGCATAGGACACCATCACTGTAGGAACTGTCGAGCAATGTTCTGTCTGCCAGTCCAAGATGACAGATTCATGACGCTGAAACCATACATTGATTTTCCGGATATCTGGACTGGTTGGTTGGCAGCCGGGGATGGCATATAGCAAATGATATATAACCTGCGGGCTGGTCCAGACAGCAAAGTCAGAAGGTAATCTCAAATGCCTGGCGTTAACGTTCCTAAGTCAATGCATGGGCCGGGATAGGGACTTATGCCCAGTGGGCTGCCAGATTGGGTCAAAAATGGTCATAGTTTTGTCCAATTTGCTAATCAATATTCTAGATGACAGAGCTTGCTGTAGTATGTATATCATATGCAATTCCAATATAGCTTAAGTGGAATTGCTTGGCGTGGCTTTGACTGGATCATTGCCATAGGTGCTGTTTTAGGCATCTTTGTGGGAGGTGGGGGCAGCATCTTGATGTCCAAAATAAAACTGGTCAATGATTTTGAATTCTGATGAATGCTTAATACTTAGTGTTCAGAAGGTTTTGAGCATGCCTTTTTTTTGCGGTCCTTCAATTGCTTTTTTAAGATGCTGGACTAAATGTCATCTACCCATATTACATACATGCTACATGGGTGTGTGAGGAAGAAAATTTTGTGCAGGCCAGGTGCATCTCGCGGTTGTCCTCCACAACTTAAAATTGATATCACATGGACAATAACAACTAAAAACTGATAAAACAAGAATCCCTCGAAAGGAATGATGCCATACTGGGTAAAAAGAATTTCCAGGAATTCAAGAAAAGACCATTTCTTCCTTTTAACTGTTGAGTGTTCTATGACCAGTAGAGCTAAAAATGCATAAATATGAATTAATTCACTGGGAAAAATGAAAAATGTTGTATAAACCAGGTATATCAACCACTGAATTACCAATAACAATAAATGCTGGATGGTCAAAACTAATTATACTATAACAATAGCAATACATGCTGGATGGTCAAAACTAATTATACTATACCAATAACAATAAATGCTGGATGGTCAAAACTAATTATACTATACCAATAACAATAAATGCTGGATGGTCAAAACTAATTATACTATACTTATAACAATAAATGCTGGATGGTCAAAACTAATTATAATTTGCAATGTATTCTTTGGAAGCACTGAATTACTATACCAATAACAATAAATGCTGGATGGTCAAAACTAATTATAATTTGCAATGTATTCTTTGGAAGCACAGAATTACTAAACCAATAACAATAACTGCTGGATGGTCAAAACTAATTATAATTTGCAATGTATTCTTTGGAAGCACTGAATTACTATACCAATAACAATAAATGCTAGATGGTCAAAACTAATTATAAATTGCAATGTATTCTTTGGAAGCACTGTTCACACTTGCAAGTGAAAGTTGAAACTGGTTATGACCCAGAATACATGGTCACCTAGCAGGAACCATGGGAGTTAATTTGTAAGAGTTACTTCCCTTTGTATAGGAAGAGCTGGATTTGTAGGTAGCAGATAGTAATTTCCTAATGTTAATGTGATTGGGTAATGTATTTGACGGAGAAATGTAAAGCTAAAATATCTATGTTATGTATACCAGGTCCTGTTTCACAGGTAAGCCTGTACTGGTCAAGGCTTGGTAATTTGTGGCCTGATTCTTGAATCCACCAATAAGGTCTTTCTCCATGAAGTATCCTGGAATACAGATTATTTTTTAATAATATTGACTAAAAGCATCTTTTCCCAAAAATTTTTAAAAGTTATCCACAGATAATAAGCCAAATGAATTATCAACCAAAAATTACTTGTCATTTGACATTTTTGATAGCCCAGTGCTGTTTGAGATACATGTATTTCTGCTTGGTACAGTCGTACAATTTTATCATTACCAGAAAGGTTTGTTTGGTTTTGGTTTTATGGGTTTAACGCCATATTTCAGCACATGATAGGCTATACATGGCAGCCAGTATATATGGTGGAGGAAGAACCCGGGAAAATCCCGGGAAAAACCACTGACCCACTGGAAGCTACTGCCAAGCTTTCTCACATAACCACATTGTCCAAGCCCAAGACTCGAACCCACACGGACAGAGGTGAGATGGCAGTGATCGGTAAAGGCGAGTGCCTTAGACCACTCGGCCACTCGGCCACTCGGGGCCCCTTGAAATGTTTGTATATACTGCAATTTAATTCCTATGGACTGGTTTAAGGTGGCAAGTCAAACAATCTCATAAAAATCAGTTCTAATGCTATGTCCATCTATTCTATATAATCTGAAACAGTCGAACTGGAGATAATTTCCAAATAACCTTCTAACTGGCCAATCCAAACAGCATTGTCAAATTTCCAAAAAGTGAATCTACTTATTATGATCTTGTGGAAGAAATCTAAGGCCCATCTAAGACTCAACAAGTGAAAAGAGCAAACAGGGTATGAAACAGGAATTTTGACAGATTAAATAACCTTTGAATATGAATTAGCAATGGGATATTTCAGATCCTAACAAAGCATATAGACGCAGTGTTAAGATCTGATTTTAATCAGCTTTCAACTTTAATAAATCTAATTTGATCATAACATTGCACTTTTATGAACATTAACTAGCCTCGATGAAAATTAACATTTTCTTTACTTAATAATTCCGTGCCAGCTATCAAGTTGTCTATGCAAGTGTGATTGAATGTGATATTGTACATTTACCCTGCTATTTAAAGGCTTTTTGTCAAAGTCAAAAAGACAAACCTCACCAGATGCCCAAGCCATCAAAAGTACTTAGGACATGGAAACAGTGTTAATCAGAAGGCTTTATTTCCCATCTATTTTGCATTGATTTCCTAAAGAAACCACACAAACAAATGACTTGAACAAAATCATAAGAAATCTCTTCCAGAAACAGTTGCTCATATACCAAGATGTTCAGGATGTATTGCAAAAATGAATTTTTTTTTGTGGGGTGGTTCGGGTGGTGGTGGGGATAGGAGGTGCTGAATCCCCCCTCCCCCCCCCCTCCGCATTTAAAAAAATGTAATTTTCTAAATACAGGGATGGAGAGATTCAATGAAGTAAAAAAAAAGGTATGATTTGCAAAAATTATTCAAAATTTGTCTACATTTGGTTTATTTCTTTTTACATTATTTTTGTTTTTAAATCAGTATGAATTCTACAATTTGCTTGTCCTAAAATAGTATGTATGTATGTATATATGTATATATGTATGTATGGAGTTTAATGGTATGTCAGCACAATAATGACAATATGGTGCACTTTCAAGTTATGTTCTTAAAATGTAAAGATAAAGAATTGCAAAAGAAATCTTTAGTAACAAGAACCCTCCCTAATAAATGTAAACCTATAGTACCTACATCATAATAAAATAAAAGGTACAGATGTTAAAATTCTATAAAAGATGCTAAAATTCTATAAAAGTTGTTAAAATTCTGATTTTTTTAAAAAAAATTATGTAACAGTTGTTAAAATTCTGTAAAAATTGTTAAAATTCTATAAAAGTTGTTAAAATTCTGTAAAAATTGTTAAGTTCTATAAAAGTTGTTAAAATTCTGTAAAAATTGTTAAAATTCTATAAAAGTTGTTCTGTAAAAGTTGTTAAAATTCTATAAAAGTTAAACTTCTGTAAAAATTGTTAAAATTCTGTAAAAGTTGTTAAAATTCTGTAAAAATTTATATAAAGTTATATAAAATATAAGATAAAGGTAAAGACTATAAAATCCTTACAAAGTTTAAGATATTTACAGATTGTAGTTTTGTAGTCTGCTAACAATTGTTTGAGACCCACATACCCACAATGCATCATGTGTCTCTGTGTGTGTGTGTATAGATATATATATATATATATATATATATATATATATATATATATATATATATATATATATATATATATATATATATATATAAATCAGAAGTCCAAAAACCTTTTCATATGCTGTCAGATATTTGAATTCTTGCTGCGGTGGGGAGGGGGGGGGGGGCGGCAGCACCATGACTATTTGAAAGTTTCCAGCACTTAACCAGTCGTATATGCTTATAATCATTTCAATCCATAATCAAATTAAAAAATTACTAAAATAAATCCATAAACAACAATGTAATGTCATATTTTTAGTCGAAAAGCTGAAAGTTGAGACTACTGAATCCACAGGAGTTTTATGTTTCCTGCATAAAAAAACGATGAAAAGTTAAGAAAAAGACTGAAGTTATTTTTACATATATATAATATAGATAGAGCTATTGTTTTGTTCTTAACTTCTCATCATTTTTATGCATGAAACATCAAACTTCTGTGCTGCATCTGTATGAAATGCATTTTGTTTATCTGAAAATCTAAAGGACCACACACAAATCTCTAACAGGACTATGTGTCAACATTTACAAAATTACATTTAGTTTACTAAGCTTGTGTGATAGGCAGCTATTTTCACTGAAGGTTAAAACATCTAGATAATTTGTATTATACAAAAAATACAGATTAATATCATTAGGACTTCTTTTTTTTTTCATCCAATTTTTTAAAAAATTTTCAGTAGTAATCCAAAAATAATCTAGACAGAAATTGTACAATTAAAAACAGATATTATTGATTTTGTATGCTAATAAGGTTATCTTACTTGGCTCTGGCCATACATCACAGAAAATGAAAAAAGGGTTAATTATATAGAGAGTCTGCACCTGCTGACGCATGGAACCAGTTATTGTACGATTATCACTAATTCTTTATTCTGTGCAGTAATTTTGTTTGTTGCTGACATGAAATGTATCTTACATTCAATTTTAATATTCCCCTCTGCTAGTTCCAAATATACTGCCCACAGTTTATAATAAGTAATGATCAATTGGTAACTGGTTCCAAGAAGCAACTGGTGCAGATCCTCTAAAACATAAAATAAAAAAAATAAAAAAAAGAGAGAATAAACAAGAATTTGTATACAAAGTCAGAACCATTTCAGTACAGCATTGATCCACTCTGAAAGGCAGGCAATCCACAGAACTCTTTCCCCTGTAGATCTGTGTAGGCCGTAGGCAATAGGGAAGTAGATGAGAAAGGCATTTCTTGGATCTCCTAAATGTGATGCTATCAGCATCCATTCACTTTGCTCCTTAAAAAGAAAAGGATAGAAACTTTTAAAGTTTTCAGGGTTAATGATAAACACTTTGAAGTTGTCATAGTTGAAAAAATAAATGAGAGAAAAGATTTTCTAATTGCAAAGATGTGAATATTAAAATGCACAACATTTTGTCCTGGAGGTCATACAACTCTTAAGTTTGAGATTTGTCTTGACCAATCAGAAACAATGTTACATTTGAAAGGTCATTTCTGATTGGCTGATAGTAGAAACTCAAACCAAAGCACATAGTTGTATGATCTCTAAGTCATGGATTATTTAAAACTTTGAGAAACTGACCATAGGTGTAATAATTCCAGCATCTGCTGAGGTCTCTCCATCACTGCACTCCTGTGAAGGAGACAGGATATCCAGTATTACCAACAAATGAGCAAAACAAGTCAATCATACATATTTTTGTGAACTTTATTGTGATGACAGAAAAGCATTGGAGTTAGCTGACCCCATCTGTCTTTTCAATCTTCAAAATAAAAAAGAATTTTTCAGTTAAGGTCCATAGCTAAAGCTGAACAAAAATTTGTTCTTTCCATTAGAGTACGTGTATCTTCATGACTAAATAAGACAATTTTGGATGAAATAAAACATGGGGGAAAAAATGATCCAGCAATCATAAAAGCAATTCCCTGCATCTTATTCCTGGAGTTACAACAGATATGAGCGAAAGAATTCTGATTTCATTGACAAAATGTATACATGTATTGCGCTCAGAAAAATTTTAAACAAGTCTTTGGCTGCCAGACTTCCTCGTCATCAACCAATTTTTGTAAAATATCAACCCCAAATATGATCCACCTGTGAAGGGTTTTATTCAGTGTAAAATCAACCCAAATATAATCCACCTGTAAAGGGTTTTATTCAGTGTAAAACATCAACCCAAATATAATCCACCTGTAAAGGGTTTTATTTAGTGTAAAACATCAACCCAAATATAATCCACCTGTGATAATCTTGAGTTATGCCATAATGAAGGATAATTCTTATCCTTTTGTTCTTGAGTGCCAAGTCTGTCATAAACATTGCTAAAGGGCATTAATTTGCTGTATATTCAATGCACTTTGACAAAAGGCACAATGCTTGGCAGATTTTCTGGTCAGGTTAATTAATCACGACTACTGAAGTGAACCTATCATATGTGACGAAATAAACCTATCATATGCGATGAAATGAGCCTATCATATGCAACGAAATGAACCTATCGTATGCAACAAAATAAACCTATCATATGCGACCTGCATCCACCTTATAAACTGCCCACTACTCTTTTTTAAAAGTCATATAATTGACCTAATATCATGTTCTAAAATTTTATTATTTTCAAAATTCTGGTAGAAAACAGGTTTTGTTTTAAGATTTTGTCAAATTTTTTCTCTGTTAATTTTTAAAGTGGTATATGCTTGCTTTACATATATATGGTAATAGAGGAGAATAACTGTTTCTTGTATATTGCGGTTATAGCGGCTACCTCTATAATAAACATTCTTAGGCCAAATATAGAAAGTACAGCCCAACCACTGATAGGTACCCTTTGTTCAAAGACTTTTGGTAAGCTGAGGCTGCTCGAAACATTGCTAACTAATGTAAATTAGTTTTGGTCCTCCATTGTATGTTGCCATAAAAAATGTGCATTGTACTTTTTTGAAAAAATGAATTAAATAAATATCTTCAATGGAATAATGAATGTTATATTGTTCTATTATTTTCTGTTTGATTAAAATTACTAGTTAAAGGATTAATCATCTGCAGACAACTGTAAACAATATAGATATCTAGTTATGTACCATTATGACAATCTTTTCGTTTTCATTCATTTTACTCTTAACACGGCTCATGATTTAGTAATGTACACATGGATTTCTGCTGACTTTTCCATACTATGGTAACACAGCTCATAATATATTAATGTACACATGGATTTCTGCTGACTTTTCCATACTATGGTAACATTTCTGGTATCTTTTTTAATACAGACATCATTTATAATGTCTTAATATATCCTTCTTATAATGCTTCTATCTGATGGAACCAAGCACTTTTTGAAAACTAAATTTACTTTTTTGTGATATATAACAATATGTAGGAAATTATAATGATGGTCTTTATCCCTAAACTATTATCAAGCTTTATTTTATGCTAGGCAGTGAATTACTGGATTTTCCGAGTAAAATAATTGTGATATTTCACTGCAGTGAAAAAATATAATATTTTTTTACTGGCCATCAATAAACATTGATAACATTATAACTAAGAAATTCCTAACTTTTTGTAAGACACTTGTGTGGTATAAAGGTTAAGATTTCTGCTTTGTATCCAGGCGAACCGGGTTCAAATCCAGCAATGGGCAAATATTTTTTTTTTTTCATTTTCTTTTCTTAAACGGTAAACTGCTGACATTATCGCGCGGGAAGCAGTAAGAAATCAGCTTCTTCACTGTGTTATACAAATTTCTACAATACGCTTGAGCATAAAATAAAAAGAATATTTGCTTGAAACGAGTGAATAACAGATATATTTTATCTTGTGAAAATACTGAGTTTTTCACCCACTCGATGAAATATATCTGTTATTCATTTGTTTCAAGCAAATATCCTCTCTTTACACACAGAATAAAACCATTACATGTTACAAAGTTGGTAAACTACAACAAGTTGAACAACAAGTTCAAGGTAGAATTACTTCCATATGAAACTTTTTCATTTTTGTTGCACCTTTTCGGAGAAAACTGCCAGATACAGTGAGCATAATGTCATCCCCTGGAATCAACTCAATGTTACAAGTTTTTTTCTCACAAGTATATCAATATAAAATTACCTGTTGGAATTTGATGAAGCATGCTACACTTAATGATTAGGGAGTGGGAACTGCTTTCTTTCATCAAAGTGAACCCCACCCAACAAAGAAGGGTGGGGAACATCAAAGGTCACCCCATATTTTGTACATACTTTGAACGCATTCAATGTACATTTACAATGATGTATGCAACTATCTTTGGATTTATCTTAGCAATAATGCATAATTAGACAGCTAACTTTCTTTTAAACCAACACTACCACTGGCTTACGCCCATATCTATCCTTACCCGCTGGATCTCAGCATCTGGATTGTAGCTTGGAATCTTGAAATCCCCACCCTATATTCACTTTCTTTACATGAAAAGGCTAAGTTATAATTGCAACCAGCATTGGTTTCTCCCTGCCCCCTAGTGACTGACTTCTGTGTCATAACTTAGAAACTGTTTATAACCCCACTTTTGCATATCAACTCTTTTATATTTTTTCTGTTGAAATAGCAAACTAAAACCATTTGAACAATGTTTTTATACTTTTTGATCAACCTTTGTACCAATTTAATGATTATTATTGTTTGTAATTATGTTTCAATTTATTAGAGTCCCACCAAAAATTCATGCATGAAGCTTAAGCAAGCCATTTCATGCATTTGTAGCCCAATCACATGGCAATTCAAAATTCTGTTGAGGGTTGTAGTCTGATTACTAGTGATTAGAAACAAGTTATTGGATATTTCATCCTGTAATAATGAGGAGAGGATTTATACCTTGATATCTGTCACCAATTTTCAATCATAACCTGTTTCTGAGGTTACTATTTATTTGCAAAAGTTTTGTTGAATCAAAGAAATATTTTAATATGTTCATAAAACTTCATGAGTATTGCTTTTGTTTTATATTACTTGTTTCAAAGGTATAATAAAACATTTGTTTAAGCAACTATTTTCACTTCCTACATTCCCAATAATTCACCTTATTCTGCCGGGGGTGGGGTGGGGAGAAGTCACTTCACCCTAAAATTTGAGATCTGCACAGACCCTGAAGAATGAAAACAAGTTTTTACCCCAAAATCTGAGTTTTCTAAGCTAATGGATACTTATTACATTAGGTACATTATGCCATTTATCACCAAAAATGTTGTCAATCAAGTCATCTTAATATTCACATTTAAATATCACCAGTTAGCAAAAGAATAAAACATGTAGCAAACTTGCTACTGTGTATTTTGAACCCTGCACATATCTATGCATCGCCACAGAGACAACCCAAATGCTAGATCCCCCTGTCTTGAAGAAATACCTTAAAGGTGGTCTGCAGCCAGTGTATTGCATAAACACCTGTATTATGCAAGGCATCCATAGCTGTATTTACTCTGAAATAATAATAATGGTGGAGGTAGTAATAATAATGAAAAAATTGATGACGATAATGATGTTGAAAAAGCATCACTGACGAAGATCTAAATTTAACTTTGTGAGCTTAAATATAGTTCCTCAGTGAAATATGTAAGATGTA
The DNA here is from genome assembly GCA_029931535.1 of Margaritifera margaritifera. Classification (NCBI taxonomy): domain Eukaryota; kingdom Metazoa; phylum Mollusca; class Bivalvia; order Unionida; family Margaritiferidae; genus Margaritifera; species Margaritifera margaritifera. The sequence continues at coordinate 256,947 of JAQPZY010001205.1, forward strand.
GTTCACCAATTTTAATTCCCTTGTAGGTCAGTAACTACTGAAGTGTCTCCAGGTTTTGATATACAACTTGCCAATTGTTAGACTATTGCAATTTCTTAACAAGAATGACCTCTCCTTGCAAGTGATAAGGGGACATAACAATAAAATTTGCTCTTTGACTAAGGAAATTTGAGGGCAAATTTTTTACTCATAATTTCAGAAAGCAATTTGTCATTTGCATGAACTGATAACAATTCAGACAGTTAATTGTAAAATATCTTTAAATTTTTCAAATGAAAATTAATCTAAAACCCTGAAATTGCAGTTTCATTTAGACAACTTAGTGAAGGAAATTGTAGAATTAGTTCTTATCAAAGAAAAATAACTTGCGCTACAATGTTTATAAAACCATGACTCTTGTAACTGACATATCACTTGTTGGTTAGGTAATGACATTCCAGAAAATTAAATTCCAAAATATTGTCTGCATACAGCATTTAGCTGTGTATAACGCACACTTTCTTCGCCTATTTTTCTTATATTAAGTCGGGGGTGAGAGTTTTATAGAAGAACAAAAAAAAAACAAGTTTTTTTTTCCAGGTTGATCTGACGAACAGATGAAGGGACTATCGTCTAATCTCCTGCTTTCGTACCTATCCTTCAATCGTGCACCATGTTTCTCGCGACATAATGCGCTTGTTTCAATAATGATATCATCAACTGTGTCACCAGTGTTCTTCAAGAGTGATAGCAAGTATTAATATGTAAAATCAGAAAAAATGAGATGTAAAAAGGTAATTTTCACTAATGTCTTATTTGTGTCCGACATTTTGGCCTTATATTTTGTATTATATGCTAAAGATAGGTCCGATAAACACATGTTGGCTTTGTTTACATATCTTGAACAGGAAAACCCACTTTGGGAATTTATACAATGGCAAAGCCAATGTAAATATTAAGTTTTAACCATGTAGGGTTCTTATACAACATAACAAAAATTTACTCTGGAAATGTATATTCACTATGGACTTTTTTTTCTCAGTATTATTTCATAATAAACATATATTCTACATCAAAAGACATAAAATCTATTATAATAAAATGTGTATCCATTCACCAGTGTGTATTTTAAAATTTCTCTCTCCCTCTGTCTGTCTCTCTCTTGATTCGTGTATTTGTATGGTAAAGAACAAGCAAGCAGTAATTTCAGTGCACAAACTGCATATAGAATGAACGAAAAAAAATTAATTTAAATTTTTATTTTATTTCAAAAACACAGAGACGCTATAAACTAATAATATTCATACCTTGGCCTAACTGGTACATTACGGTCATATGCCACGTGACCTTTTAGTCAGTGTCACGAACCATGGATTCTCTTCCGGAAATTAGCAAACTTATACACGCTCGGAAAAACAGTAATTCTGAACTAATGTACATGAATGCCAAAAATTTATTAACGATGATTGAATGAAGTAGATATAGTTGAACACTTTCTATGGTTATTTGAATAGATTCTCACAATATTATAACGAACGCGTTAAAATTAACGTTAAGGGCACGAAATAATGGCAATTCGAGGATATAGCTGCCTACATGTATCAGATACACTCCTTGTGAAATATCAAATCGTTGCACGTTCCATTGTAACTAAATTGTTTACCGGTATTAGCCTTATTAAAAAAATAAAAAAATAAATAATACTTACAAACCTTTATAGAATTATTCTTTGATTGCTTATGTGAATAAACTCATTTCTTTTCACATCACTGTTTAGCGTTTTGTTCCGTGCCTCGACCGGAACTACATGTACAATAACGACTGGTAACTTGTTGTTTTAAAGCTGTGCAAAATACCGCATTGTAGCGGAACAAATACCGGTACGATGCATACCGTCCTGGAGCATCAATGTTCAGTTTTCCATTACTGTGGATCTAATATATTATCTCTTCATTTATTCTTGGTTGAATTGAAATATAATATTTAGAATTCAAGCAGTGTTAATGTTCTCATCAGAGGCATATTTAGGGGACATCGGTTTTTTTTTACTGCGGTTAGTCTGTTACTGTAACAATGACACATCGTGAAACAAAATATTCAATTAATATATGAAATCGCAAAACACGTTTTTTTTTTTCCTTTTGAAAATAAACTTGGTTCATAGTGTTACTTCTCATCTTAAACCACAGTATTTGATATATATTTCCGACTATACGGTGATCAATGCTTTATTGACTCTGTGTGGTCTTTTCACCATAATCAGCGCCGGCTAAGCTTTGATGTGCTAAAATAATTACAATGCTTTATCTGGGTAAATTTGCAATTTATTTACTTTTCTTCTGAAAAGAAGCTTGGTTATTTGTTTTATTTCTCGTCTTAAACCACAGAATTTGATCATTATTTGTTACAGCAGATTGAGAAATATTTAATTGGCTCAGCGTTGTGTTTTTAACTGTGATCAGTGCTTCATTGACTCAGTTTAGTCTTTTCAAGGTAATCGGCGCCGGCTAAGCTTTGATGTGGTAAGCAAAGTCATGTTGCGTTGCCTAGGTAAATTTGCAATTTATTTACTCTTCTTCAGAAAGTAAACTTGGTTCTTTGTTTTATTTCTCATTCTAAATCACGGCATGTTATACTTCTTTGTCACAATACAGTGAGCAATGTTTAATTGAATCAGCATTGAGTTTTTAAAGGTAGTCAGCGCCCGATAAAGTTTTGATAGCTCAAACATAATTACAGTGCACTGTCTTAGTAAGTTCAAGCTTGGACACGGAGATATATATTAGAGGTGTCATGATAGTCCAAATAAGTATAAATGCAGGACCTAAAGTTTCACATAGCATCTTGTGTTCCATCTGGAACCTCAACGAATATAGTTAAAGTAACAACATGGGCCGTGTAAGAAACTCGTACACTGCGAAAGACAAGCTAACCATCATTGCCTATGCAGAAATACATGATAACAGAGCCGCTGGGATGGAGTTCAATATATGAGAGTCTTCTGTAAGGGAGTGGAGAAAAATGAAAGAGAAAGAAAGACCGAAGAAAATGCCGAGAACAAAAATGGCAGAGAGAGGGACAAGCGCAAAGTGTCCGGACATCGAGAGTGGAGTCCTTTAATGGGTCATGGATAGAAGAAGACAGGGAATCTTAGTATCAACCACAGAGATTCGCTTTCAAGCAATACTGATTGCAAGACAGAAGAAAATAGACGACTACAAGGGGTCTGTGAGCTGAATCTATGCATTTTTACAACGGCATGACTTATCATATCGGCGACGCACACATATAGCCCAGAAGCTGCCAGAAGATTATGAGGACAAACTGCTAAAATTCCAGAGATTCATTATTAAACAGCGCAAACGATTCAATTTTGAACTGAGCCAGATAAGAAATGCTGACCAGACGCCCATGACATTTGATCTTCCATCCAGCACCGCTGTCCATATGAAAGAGGCCAGCAACATCAACATAACCACAACTGACAATGAGAAAAATAGTTTTACGGTGATGCTTGCCTGTACCGCTGATCCGCTGATAGCGGAAATCTCTCTCTCTCTCTCTCTCTCTCTCTCTCTCTCTCTCTCTCTCTCTCTCTCTCTCTCTCTCTCTCTCTCTCTCTCTCTCTCATGGTATTGTCAAGAGTAAGACACTTCCAAAGGGTGCAGTGTGGCCAAAGAGGATCATCGTCAGGTGGCAGGACAAGGGATGGATGGATGAAACATTGATGAAGGACTGGATAAAAAATGTATAGGGAAAATTGCCAGCCGGTTACACCATAACAAGTTTATTAGTTCTGGATGCCACAAGTCAGACCATGTCAAGGACCTGGTTAAAGACTGACAACTCTGGGCATAATTCCTGGTGGTATGACATCGATGCTGCAGCCCTTAGATGTCAGCATTAACAAGCCCATGAAAACCCTGCTCAGAAGGAAATGGAATGAGTGTTATGCTGGCGACCAACACACATTTACATTTACACTGTGTGGAAGCAGGAAGAAACCCGAGCTTACTAACATCTGCCAGTGGGTAGTGGATACATGGACCGAGGTAGATCAAAGCATCATCATCCTTACAATCAAAAAGTGCTGCATCTCAAATAAAATGGATGGCACAGCGGATGACGTCTTGTGGGAGGACAATGTTAAGCATGAAGACCACCCATAGATCGAGGATGAAGATGAGAGCTATTGTGCACATATAATGATTTAATGACCAAGGGATCAGTTTGTGCCATGTTGTTGTTGTTGTTGTTATTGACTAATTCTCTCCGGTATTTTATAGGAGTACCTCAGATTTTAGGTTCAGTATAATTAACACACACACACACACACACACACACACACAGATGTAAATAAATATATACATAAAGCTGATCCCTTTGTATTAACAACGGGGACTGGCTGCAGTGCTGAGGAAGTGAATGTGATCATACTTTGAACTTGAAATATGTACATTGTTAATGGAAATGTAGCAGGAATATTGTACTGAGAATACATTTTTTTTACAGTGCAGGCGGGAGTAGTAGAAGTTACAATTCTTGCTCTCAGGCGATGCAGGTTGTAAATGAGGCTTCTACTGAGACATTTAATTTTCTGGATTTCATCAGTGGTGAAGTTAAAGGCGGTCTTAATGATTGGAGAACTGCAATCCATAACGCACTGCAACATAAGTTCGACGTCTTTGCTCAGAATATCAGCTGCACCTGCCCTACAAGACTCGATGAATCCTAGGATTGTTTGGAGATGTTGCACGTGAGAATGAAATGCTTTCTATCTTCTGATCCACCTTTACAGAGAGGGCAAACAGGAGAGGCAGAGTGTTGATTGAACTTGTGTCTGTTGGACTGCAGTGTGTATGAGTCTGTTGGAGCTCTTGCTTTAATGGATGCTTCCGCTACCGCTCGTGGGTTGGTTGAGGCGGATGTCCATAGAGGGTGTGCCTGCAGCAGAGGGTTGTCTTGGATGTGGATGAATCTGAGCGACGGTTTGTTTAGTTTAGTATCTTCCCATGTTTTGCGCCAATATGAATTAAATTCCTCCTTAACCATGCATTTTCATCGTTGTTTGCAATGTGGGCTATTAATCAAGTCGAAGGCTGATGGGAGGGAGTATTTCTGCAAGGTTTTCCTGATGTGAGTAAACCAGCTGTTGCTACACTCATCTTTTAATGCAAAATGCCTGCTTGCAATCTCAAACTCCACAGATTCCGGCTGCCTAGTGATGTTTCCAAAGATTGCCAGGACTTTCATTTCGATGTGGGCATCTATGGGGGTAGCGCCTATAAGTATATAGAATGCGGCTTTAGCACATGTCTCTGGAGATACTGTAACTGACGAAGAATCTTCAGTTACGACTTTTTCAGTGTTCCCAGGTCTGCTGTGGGGATCCGTGTCCCTTTTAGGCAATAGACAGCTCGTGGGCGCGAGAAGATGCGATACATATTGTAAGAAAGAATAGAATTCACCCCATTCTTTCCGTGTAGGCCTGCTCCATTGATGGAATACAGTGCTCTTCTCCCTTTTTGTATCATATCGTATATATCTGTCTTCATGTCGGCTCTCCTGGAAATACCAAGGTGGGTTGTTGAATGGTGTTTCGTTAATTATTGTTTTTCTCATGTTCCAGGATTGTGCTGGTCTTCTTTTAGAGCCGTTGAATATTACGATGTCGCTTTTGAGTGGGTTGATTGAGAAGCGGTCAGCGCTGACGAAGTTGTAGATTGTTTTTAGTGAGATCTGCAGGTCTACTGGGTTGTTAGCAAGGATTGCCACATCGTCGGCCAGTGTCCGTGATCCTATGATGATAGTCTGAATTGATGCCCCCAGATTATTGCGCTGGGTTGTGTTTAACAGGTCGTTGTTAAAGCACTTGTAGAGGGTATGAGATAGTTAGACGCCTTGCTTAATTCCCTGTCCAACCTGGAAGTGGTTGATGAGTTGCTCTAACCATTTTACTTTGCTAACTGATACTGTCTGCAAGTCTCTTAGGAGTAGCCAGAGATCGCCTGCTATATTGTGTGTATACAGCTTCCCCAGGAGGCTTTCATGCCATACGACATCAACGGCTTTCTCAACATCTAGGGTGGCTAGGGCGAGTATCTTGTTTGTATATCTTCCCTCGTTGATTGCTTCGGATACTGCGTGGTTAGGGGAGGTGTTTTTTGTTAAACCCCTTAGGAGTTTATTTTGGGTAGGGTTCAGATTACTGTCTAGGAGGAGTTGAAGCAATGTTTGAATTAGTTTGCTAAGGACGGTTGTCACTGTGATGCCACTATAGTTTTTGGGTAGAGTATGGTCCTTCTATTTTTTTTATTTTTGGCACTGGTGTGATGATCCGTACTTTTAACACTTCTGTGATACTTGCACCACTGGATGATGCCGTTCAGAAGTCTGGGTATATAGCCATGGGCAGGCCGCCATACTTAAGATGTTCTGCGGTCATGCCAAGGTGATCTGGAGCCTTGTTATTCGACAGCTTCTTGATAGCATGCTCTACTTCTGATACTTCCAGTATAGAGTGGGGTTCAGACAGGGTACAACTCGCATTTTCAAGCATAAGATGATCGCTGGAAACCATTTGATAATGCGACTCGTCAAAGTTCTCTTTATTGTGTGGGGTTACTAGGCGCTCGAAATGGCATCCCCATCCCTGTAATATTTCCTCTGGTTGTAGTAATCTGTTATCATCCACGAGGAGGAGCTCTGTCTGTACATAAGGTGATTTCCTGTTTATTGACCAGTCTATTGAAGAGATGTAGACCAAATTCATCTGCTATCGTGATTTCAGTATATAGCTGGTCTCTATTCCGTGCAGCCAGCTTACGTAATTCCTGTCTTAGTTCTCGCTTTGCCCTTCTGCGGCTAATATTCAGCAGGTCATCCCTGTTCTGTGGAGCACCTTTTATTTACCATTTCTTGTGTGTTTGTTTTGATCTATGGCAGGCAGCTGATATCTTTTCATTCAACGTGCTTCTGCCTTTTTGGTTTCTTCTTGCATCCATGACCTGGGATGGCAGCTGATGTGGCTTGCTCCAGGACGCTTACCAGATTGAGTACATCTAGTGTGTTCTGGAATGGGCTGTTGTTTCCTTGGCCATGTTGTTTCAGGTCCAGATGTTTAATGATGGTGTCTCTATATGTCTAGGTCACTATTGTTCCATCTGGGTTTGTTTGGCCTATTTCCCTGACCTTTGCTTGCTTCTCTGTGGTTTTTGAGGTTACCCCTAATAAGTGCCGTTGCCAACATATGGTCTGATGTGTTGAGCGGGTCGTGTGACGCTACATTTACAGCGCAAAGGTTGCCATTGCATTTAGTTAGGATGTAGTCTATCTGGGACAGTGATAGTCCGTTGTGATGGTAAAAGGTAGATTTGGTAGGGTAGCTGACTGGGCGAGATTGTTGGCTTATACAAACTGCTGGAACAGCTTGTCAAATTCATTAGGTGGCTTCTTGCGCATGGAACTGTTTAGATGACCTGCAGTTATGATTTTGTGGGTTCCATTGTACATGTAAAAGATCTCTTGCAGCTCTGCTATGGAATTCAGGAAGTCTGATAAGGAAGATGTTTTACCTCTGCTGGGCATGTACACCGAGATTAGACAAAACAGACCAGATACTGTTCGCATGCTGACAGTGTATTCTATTGCTCCCATCTGGGAGTCGCTTTATTGCACAGTCAAACGATATTTTTTTTCCAGATAATTGATATCCTGCCTTAGCCTCTTATCCTTTCTCTGGGGGAAATTGGGTCATCATCATCTACACTTTTCGAAAAGTTGGCTTGCGGTAAAAGTTCTGCAAGGATTTTGGTTTCAAAATGAAAGAGCCAGTGTTGCAGAATACACAGGATGTCAAGTTTTGATAGTTCTTTTTCCAGGTATACAACATTGCTTCTCACATTCTTATACTCATTAGTAATAACAAACTGCACAGACCCAGATCTTTTGGTGAATTATGTGATGGCAGATCTGGGTCTATGCTGTTTACAGTTGGATCTGACTTATACATGAGTATCACGTGATCGACTAACCAGGGCCTCATGTAGCTGAAACTGGCAAACAGCGAAGAGAGTGTCCCATTGTTATAAAATGCTAATCAGCATGTGCACGTGCATCATAAGATGTATGAGCAGGATTCACTTATGCAGGTAAAACGATCGACTTTGCTTTGTTTTACTGCCTGCAGCGAGAATAAATAATGGGTGCAAATCATCCATACTACATCACATCTGGGTACCCTGGGTCGTTGGCTGAAACACCAGCCCCAGGCAAGGACTACCGAATGGAGGAATCCAGTGAACAAAACAAAATGGCAGACATGGTAAGGTTTACTATAGAAATGTGGCAATTCAATATATTCTAGTGTGGACATTGTGTTATCAGAGCACAGAATAACTCAAAGCACTACAGAAAAAGAGTTGTTAGTTTAAAGAAAGAATGTCCTTTAGTTATTTTCAGTGTTTAGATCCCTTGTTAGGCCACATGACAGCTCCCTTCCCTAGCAACATGTCAACAACAAGTACACATGAACCACGATGGATTAGGCATATTGCATACGATCATGGCTGCAAATTTACCTGCAAGCTTGTGATACTTTTGTACTTAGTAAATCTCAATCTTTTCCACTGATACTTCCTACAAAAGTTGTATTTCATAAATAATAGCAAAACTGGTCATGAAGTTTGACTTTAAGTTTCGCCAAAAAGTTACTGTATGGCCGATACAAACGAAATTTCATATGCATATAATTCTGTTTTTATCAATCTTTTCAAAGCTGTGCAAAACTCGCAATAAAAGTCAACATATAAAATAAAAGAAAGTACATTTGAGACAAGATCAATGTAAAAAGTATAGAATACAGAACAAAATAATTTGAATTTGTTTGCACTTACATAATGTACAATAAAATTGTTATATTGTACATTATACAAGTGCAAACAGATTCAAAATATTTTCTTTATGTAAATATATTTACTTCTTTGTGAGAAGTTTGCTATTGATTTTGTAATAGTGTCCTGATTGCAAATAGACAAACTGAGACTGCATTAAAAGGTTAAATATAAAAGGGCATATTTTCCATCTTGTATTAGCAGTGGCTGCATGAGCGGGGGGGGGGGGGGGGGGGGGGGGGGGGAATGGAGGGCAATTGCTCTCCCGGGTGCAGGTTAAGGAGGCGCCATTGGGAGCTTTTTCTTTTTGCAGTTGAAATTTTCAGAGTATTTCACCTTAGTGTAACATCAGCAATTCTTCACAAAACTTATATTGGGGGGGGGGGGGGAAGAGGGAGGTTGGCAACTGACATAAAAACTGTTCTCTGTGGCAAAGTAGGGGCACCACAAAAAACATTGCCCCTGGGCCCCTTGGTAGGAGTGCCACTAAAGGACATTGCCCCCCGGCGCCTCAAACCATTGTGCTGCCACTGTTTATAAGGGTTAAGGTATTTTAGAAGGAAAACGTGTCATTATTGCCTTTAAAAAGAATGTAAAATTGCCTTTCCTCATATATTATTTCTTTTCTTCTCTAGATTTATCATAGCTATTGTAAGAAAGAGAGGACAGAGTGCCATCAATTTTCAAGTTTCAAACCATAATTACTCCAGAATTGGAAAAAGGGAGAGAAGCTCACCAACTGGCTACACACCATAAGCTAAATCAAAGTGCCCTACATACCAATTATATTTCCATGCAGTATTTTTCTGTATTTTAATACTATAAACCTTGATCGATATTCATTGCTTGAATGCAATTACCAAATTTTATATGTGTTAATCTATGTTAATATATAATGGATACTCCAGCCAAAGTGAAAAAAATATGGAACTTCAACTTTATCAATATGCAACCCTTACTCAAATCTGTGCTACATTCATTTATTTCACGTGAAGTGATTGAACTGAAACACAAATTGTAAAGGGATGAACTGTAACAGATGGAGACAGGTACATGTAACATATGGAGACAGGTACATGTAACATATGGAGACAGGTACATGTAACATATGGAGACAGGTACATGTAACATATGGAGACAGGTACATGTAGCATATGGAGACAGGTACATGTAACATATGGAGACAGGTACATGTAACATATGGAGACAGGTACATGTAACATATGGAGACAGGTACATGTAACACGTATTGCAACTCCTTAGATACATGAACATACAAATGTCACAATAACATTTTTTGCTCAGTTCAGTGAAATACAGACAAATCTGCATTTAGAAACCCACCATTGAGACAAGTGACCCTAAATAAAGCTGGTCTTTTTTTTGCTCAGTTCAATTAGAACTCATTTTTGCATATTTTGGACCAGATGGACTTTTAATAATGGTGTGCATTAAACAGGTTTGGATTTCCAAGTGGATAACATGAAATAAATTGTAAAGAAATCATGAGACAAAATATATATATTTCAATATGTTATTTTGCCTCAGTTTGGGAAAAAATATTTATTAAAAGTCTTTATCGTGGTTCTTTTTTCTACTAAGAAGTTTGTAACATTTAATAGAACCTTTAAGTTTATTAGTACATGTTTATATGCTAAAACACCAATATGCCAAAATCATTTTAAAATTATATTGCAGAATGAGAATTTAATACTTGGGCTGGCAAATAAAACAAGTGGATTGAAGCAGAAACAACATTACTGATTGAATTAGCAGCTGAAACAAAACTTAATTCCAAATGATTTTGGAAGAAATGCTCAGAAGAACTGAATACAAAATTTGCAACAAGAAGAACAGGTAAATGTTTCTTCAAGACAAAATTGTTAGACATTTATTAACATCATATTGTACATGTCTGGGTGCTATACATAAACAGATATAATGTCCTGATAAATAACGTTATAACTGATAATTGTAGGATTTAGGATGAGTATCTTGAATTATCAAAAACACAATTCTGCAAATAATATTTGACAGTTCATGGAAAAAAATTCTTGTATACATAGAATTGGTGAAACAATTGATGGGCACATGTTTTCTGCATGTTCCCCATACCTCACCTTTCAACAATATATACTTGTACAGTGTATATAAGACATACTCTGACAAATAAGAAACTGTCATTTTTCCTTCAGTTCGTTACTCACTGTCCAATGTTTACCCTCTACAGCACATATGCACTTAGCTGTGATATTTAAATTGTTATTTAATCCATCTAATGAGGACTTGGAACATTTTTTCACATACAAAAAGTTAAAGGTACAATTCTCTGAGCAGCTAGCAATAGCTAACTGCATTACCTACAAAGATAGCTTTGCATTTTCTCAGAAGATGTTAATCTAAATTTTAGGTGCATCTTGCTGTATTTATTTCAAAATACTTTTTCCCAGACAGAAATCTTAATTCCAGTCTTACAGAGATTTGCATTTCAGTTTTTTCTTTTATGTGATTACATACTACATTCAAACTCAAATTCGTACAGCTGTATAATGTACCAATTTATACTGAAGTGTAAAGTCTATATATCAATTTATGAAAAATGCTGCATTTCTTAAAATGAGATAAAGGAGTGTTTTTAATACAAAATGAAGACATTTCAGTATATTACTTCATCGCATTAATAGTCATCCTTCAATTATGGATTTAGATTGCTTAGCAAGTAAGTATTGGCTAAAACTAGATTTAAGTTTATAAAACACAAACTGATAGAGGTTTGACTAAAAAGGGCCAAAACAGAAATCTTAACAAAATATTTGAAAACCCTGACAAATCTGTAAAACTTATTTAAAATGTTGTAAGTTCATATATGTCTAATCTGCCTAATTTGTAACCTGCCAGTGATGCCTTTAAAAAAATGATGTAGTTACAACAGCCAGTTACAGGGTATAAATGAAAGAGTATCATTGGTTACACTATAGTTAGAGTTTAATAATAAAAGGTCGTCAATTGTGGGCCCATTATTGGAAATACACTTCTATTCTATTCTGCTCTATTTGTGTATCTGGCACTCACACAGCAAGATGAAGGATGTATTTTCCATATTCGACCAAACAGAAACACACCCGCCCTAACAAGAATCCCACTTAAAGGAATTTTCTGGACAGGTGGCGAATTCCGATGGAAAATAAGTTTTATTTGTCGATTCTTAAAGAAAACTCTGCGCCAATTGTTTTCCATTACAATGGCAAAGGTTGTTATTCTATTTTATTGCATCTACTGTTATCAATGGCTCTTCATTTTGTTTTGATCTTGTACAAGTGATATATTCGATGCCCGTGTGATCAAGCTCTTGCTTTTCATTAAAGCGTGATTTGGAAATGTCATCCATCGAATGAAAACACCTTGAAGGTGAAGGGGACAATCAACCTGTTAAAAGGTCCAAACAATTGGCACAGATGTATTAGAGAAATATTTGGATACTTTGCCATGCTTGGAAAGAAAAGCAGGAAAGGCAAGAATTACATGTATCATGTCAGTTTGAATATTGCTCACGGTTGGAGATGATCACCACCACCATGTGGAAAAAAACCTAAAACAACAGAAAGATTACACAGAGTTGAGAGATCTAGCAAAATGTCATTGTTCTCCTTTGGAACTACAGTTTTTGAAACTGAACTCGTGGTTTTTAATGCTAATAAGTATTTTATGAAAATTTTAGTTGAACTTATTTTCATCTTTGCTGCATCTGATGACACTTAAACTTTTTTTCGAAAAAACATTTTCCAAGTCAACAATAGTAGCACATACATTTTTTTTTACACCTTACTGGAAATTGGTCTGACTTATAGAAGAATATTGACCTCCTTACTGAGAAGGTCTCTGTAGGGTTGGCAGGTCTGTAATAATGTCAAGAGAAAATTATATTCAGAGGACACTGCAATGCTCCAGATGAATGAAAAGTAAGAGTAATTATTATAGATAATTTATGTATTTTTATTTATATATTCCTTATATTCATTAACATATACAGCTTTTTCTTTATTTATGATATATTCAATTTGTCTTTGAGAACATTACAGATCTCCTCAACAGAGGATGGATTAAGAACGCTGTCAATTATATCAACTGGAGTTAACTTGCAAATAGATTCAATTGTGCCTCTATGGCCTATCTTCCCAAAAATATGTCTATTTCTCATGCTTTCATTTGCTTCATCAGTTTCATATTTCAAATTCAAATCAGGCTTTTGCTCTGTCATGAAATAATGAACAAATTCTCTATCACATAATCCATAATTTTCCTGCAGGAATCTGACATAATCAATGAATGTGTATGAAGGTACAGTTTTAATTTCAACATGTCTTCTTGTCTGCTCTGTAAAATCTTTATGTAATGAAATATTGTTCACACTTTTTGTCCCCAGCTTTAAGTCTTTTTTGCTACTAATGTCTTCTGCATGCACCATTTCTTCTGCATCTCCGAAGAAATATCTACCTGAACTAGGTTGCCTTTTATCTGACTCTTGCACACTATCCATATCTCTCTTAACCTTTCCATGTTGTTTATTTGGATCATGCACACTGTCAATATCTCTGTTGCTCTTTTCATACTCCTCAAGGTTTCCAATGTCTCCTTCCTCTCCTGAACATTGCTGGTAACCTTCAGCCTTGATAGTATTCTCACTATTTTGCAAAACTGTCATATTTTCATTGTTGACATCAGATTCCATGATTCTGTTTTGTATGACAGTTTCAAAATTGGTGGAACTTGTACCAGAACAGTCTCGCTGATTAGCTGGAGTTGTGTTGTCACAGTCATCAAAATTTCTTCTTTTTTTTCCACCTACTTTGATTGCATGTGAATTTCTACTCACAACTTCCACATCATGACCTCTAAAAGCCTCTACAAATTTCAGGAAAAGATCATCACAGTGTGACAAATTACTTTGTGAGTCAGGTGTACTTTCCCTTTTGTTGCCATCAGAGGTTTTGCTAGACATCAACACTTGTAGAGACTTTTGTAAGAAGGCAAAGTTAACTTCTGGATGTGTCAACTCCTGAAAATAAAAAGAACAAGAATTGTAATGCATAGGTCAGACATACCATGCGACAAACAGCTACTGTAAGGTATGATGAATTCTATGGCAAGAAAAGTAAACAGACTAAACATATTCAATATTTCAAAAAAGCCCCTATGAAGGGCTTACGTTTTATGTTCCCACTTTGGTCATTACACCATATAATTTGGCCATATGACTTCAAATGAGCTCAGCAGAAACTATAAATTGTAACTGATTCTAACTGTTAGGATTTAGTTCACATTATGGTAATTGTCAATATGTAACAATATTTAATAAACTGAAACATGAACTCAACTTTTTTTTTTAGTTTCCTAAAGTTCACTCAAAAATGGCAAAGTCCAAAATATTTAAAAGCTATTTTCCAACAACAATTATAAATGTACAGGACAGTACATGCACAAATATCTTCACACCAAAGTAGCCATGTATTCAGTGATTTTACAGGTGAGTAACTTAAACTTTCCAACTACATGTTATAGGGGTAAAGTCAAAAATAAATCTGAATGTTTTGTTCCAGTAGCAACTGGTGAAATATTTTTACCAATGTGTAATTACAGTGAAACCCAGCCACAGCATGCTTTGTTAAAACATGAATTTGGATATAAAATCGTAGCGTGGCTCCTGAAATTTTACAATAATTTCACAAATTCACTAGAGTAATACAAAGTAATGCAAAGTTTCAGTGCCAAAATAAACAAGAGTTTGATTTTAATAATGTGGCAAGAGTTGTATTCTTGTAGAAAAAATGTCTTATCTTTCTTTATATGAGTAAAGATTGTGTCAATAATCAATCACTGCACGTTGATCTTAGCTTATTATTGAAAGGCATTGGCTTTTTAGAAAGCTGATAATTGCTAATCTACTTATATGTATTACTAAACCATGAGCAATGATGCCATTAAGTCTTCTTTGTGTTTATCTTCAATGCATACTGTGTATAACTGTCGCTTATTCCAGGATAAACAATAGCCAACAAATGTGTGCTCTGTCAACTGGCATACACAACCAAGCACTAAACAATGCAGTGGTAAAAAAAGTTTCTCACCTGAATTTATAAATCAGTTAATTTATCTACCTAATTAAGTAATTGCTAATCATCACTGTCAATATCACAGCTTAAAATTGTTTAAATTATCAGGCACTTCTTTAAAAAAAACATAATTTTTTTTATAAAAATAGAGCTTTCCTTCATGAGCATGTGGCATTACCGTGTTGTCAATCATCATGAACTCAATGAACCAGTGAATCATATCATCCATTCCCCCCAAAAAAGAAAAAAATTCCATTTGTTCATTAACAATTATTGAAGCTGTAGTAGAACGAATTACATACATTATTCAGATTCATATGTAATCAAGCAGATACAATTCTAGTAGTTTGAAATTTATACCGACAATGCTTAATGACCTAGACACGTACACATGCATACATACTGAACCATATATGTTCTTTCTATTTCCTTACATTATTTATGGATTATTTTGTTTAAACTGAATTTAGAGACATTATGATCTGTGGTGAAATGACTAAAACATATGCTTCTTTGTGGATATTTTCAGTTATATTATTATGGGTTCACTGTTATGGATGCAATGACATCGGATCATGTGTACATGTACTTTAACTACAGTGTTCATCCTATACATGTATGTATGTACCAATGCATGGTACTCAGCTTAAAATCAAATATTAAATAAATTATGCAATCACTGCATTTTCACTATTTTTCATTTCATATACACAGAGTTAAGATGGTAACTGTGCCATTGAAGTACTAGCTTGGTGCATATGCTTATATCCACCCACCCACTCACCCATTTATAGAGCTATGGGGATGTGCATACATCATTATCTTTAGCTAACTGACTTGTCACTCAAATCCACAATGTTTAATTGCACAATAGCACTCTGTGGATCCTGACCATGATGGTATAGCATGGTTTCACTGTATCATAATGTAATCATCCAAGTATTACAAGCAGTTAGAGTTAGTTACAATGTATAGTTTCTGCTGTGCTATATGGCCAAAATACATGGTGCAATGACCAAAGTGGGAACATAAATATTGATGAAACTAATTCACATGTAGTCTAATTTGCTGGTGTTCACAGTTGGTGACACAGTTCTTCAAACCAAAGAAAAATATGAAACTATATGAAAGATTAGTGACATCTCACTGCCAACATTTTGAAGAAATGTCATACAATTAAGTTGCTATGGATTGGTTTGGTTTGGTGTTTTATCACACAGCAACATATACAGTTTATTTAGTGCCTGGGGCAATTACAGTAAAGTGTCTTGCCTAATGGACATGCACATGCAGCTAATCCAGGCTGATCTGAAAGTAGGATTTGAATCTGAAACCTTCTGGTCGTAAGTGTGGCTCACTAAACCATTGAGCCCCTGGTTGCTATGGAAACCAAACCATTGCTGTAGAGATCATGAGTATTATAGCCATTTCTTAGATTTTCTTGATATAGCTTAAACATATCCATTGAAAATTAGATTCATGGAGTTGGATATATAATTGGTTACCACAAATATAAAAAGTACATAACTATACTTCTACCTTTATGCTGAAAAAGTAAATTATATTTGCTTTTGATAGCATGTATGAAAGAAAAACTGAGACATTCAAGAAAAACGCTTGA
Source organism: Margaritifera margaritifera (assembly GCA_029931535.1). Taxonomy (NCBI): domain Eukaryota; kingdom Metazoa; phylum Mollusca; class Bivalvia; order Unionida; family Margaritiferidae; genus Margaritifera; species Margaritifera margaritifera. The sequence goes on from JAQPZY010001205.1 coordinate 273,548, forward strand.
ATTTCCACTTGGGGAATAGAACCTTTCATTTAACTGAATAAATGAACGATTGATCGATCAGCTGACTGACTAATTAATTGATTGTTTGATTAAATGATTACTACTTAAATGAATGATTTGTATTATTTATTGAAATAATTATGATCTGTTTATCGAAACATCATGTTACTGTGGGATTCTGAATGGGAACAGTTTACATTAAGGTAACAAGACTACACTTGATTGACAGATTGATTGACTCTCCATAGAGAATTATAATACCTCATTGGTGTTGATAATTGATGGGGAATCTTGGATATCTGTGACCAGTGACATAAGATTACAGACTAGAAGTCTGGCAACAGCTTCCTTCACATGTTCACCTTTGTCCTCAGGCTGGAAAAAGATGTAATTTTTCATATAATTTATATTAACAATTTGTTTGGTGGGTGAACAAATAGCAAAAAAGTAATCATCATTTTCAAGGATAACTTGTGTACAAAAATCAGAGGGTATTACAAAAATCATATATAATACAGTAAGAGGTAATTGACAATCATCAACTCGACCGACCTTACACTATGGTAATTGACAATCATCAACTCAAATCACTGTATACTCAGGTAAATGACAATCATCAACTCAACCCACCTACTGGTAACACTCGGGTAAACGACAATCATCAACTCAACCCACCTAACACTCAATTATTGCAAACTGTAAGTCATTCATTTTTGTGAGTATCAATTTTCCTGGCTTTGTGAAAACAGGCATATTTTTTCACCACTTAAATTCATGGATTTGGGAAAGAGTCCTTTTCATTCAGGAGGAGTAGCGATAAAAATATTTTTTCAAGATGGCCAGTGTGGTTGCTACAATGGACATCAGATTGGCACCATTTTCATTTACGACCAAATGGACATCATAACAGGTCTTCTGGCAATATAACTTTTTGTTCAGGAGGAGTAGCGATAACAAATTGGCCATTAGATCAACACCACTTTCATTTTGATTTTTGCTTTAATTTGTGGTTTTTAACAGCACTTTTAAAACAGTATTGGCTATATCAAGCCAAGGAAATGGGAGCCAAGTGTCTTTTCCAAAGACACACTGAGGCAGCTAACCAAGGCTTGCCGGGGCAGGTATCGAAACTGCGACCCATGCATTATGAGTCAAATGCTCTACCAACTGAGCTACCGCAGCTCAACCCGATGTTGATATGACCATCCATTCAGAAGGAGTAGTGATAACAAGATTTTCAAGATGGCCATTATGGCAGCCATATTGGACATCAGATCGGCACCATTTTCCTTTATGACCAACTAGAAGTCTTCTGGTGAAAACCCCATGTCAATATCACTTTCCATTCAGAAGGTGAAGTGACAACAAGATTTTCAAGATGAACACTGTGGTTGCCATATTGGACATCAGATCAGCACCATTTTCATCTGGTACCAACTAGACATCATAAGAAGCGCTTAGTGATAACCCCATGTTGATATGACCATCCATCCAGAAGGAGTAGTGATAACAATATTTTCAAGATGGTCACTGTGGGGGCCATGTTGGACAACAGATCAGCACCATTTTAATTTAGGACCAACTAGACATCCTAAGAAGTCTTCTGATGAAAACCCCATGTCAATCTGACTTTCTGTTCAGGAGGAGTAGCGATAACAAGATTTTCAAGCTGGCCACTGTGGTGGCCATATTGAACATCAGATCAGCAGCATTTTCATTTAGGAACAACTATACATCATTAAAAAGTCTTTTAGTAAAAATCCATTGTTGATATGATCATCCATCCAGAAGAAGTATCGATAACAAGATTTTCAAGATGACCACTGTGGTGGCCATATTGGATGTCCTAGTGGCACAATTTTTATTTAGGACCAACTAGACCATGGGATGAATGTGTGAATAAAGTTTCATGACAATCCTCCAAGTTGTTTAGGATGAGTAGTGATAACAAACTTGTGCTAATGGATGGAGGGATGATGGACAACAGATGGACGATGGACAACAGACCATGCGTAAGCTCTTCTGGTCCATAACCATTTGAGCAAAAAACTAGAAATGTGTTTATGTAACATGGATGTCCATCATACTACCTGAAAACTGACCTAAATGCAAACTTAACAGGATGGATGAATGGACAAGGGTAACAACACTACATGCCCTACTGCTGTCATGGCGGCGCATTACAAAAAGTACACATAATAAAGAACAGGTCTGTCACAAAGAGAGAATCTGGAGTACCAACTTTCCCAATAAAAAGTACTTTTATTTCCCATGATATGAAATGCTGACCTCATTCTCAGTCCCTAAAGAAGGCTACAGTTTGTTTCCAAAAAGGTTGGAAGTGAATTATATTTATAGTAGCAACACATGAAATATTTCATAGATGTTACGTTATCCTACAGGGTTTTGGTATGGACTTTAGCACTGAAAGTCCCATCAATAGTCCCAATGCTGTTTATATAACATTTATTAAAAATGAGGAGTCCCAACTTCCTTTTAACACATTTCTGAGAGTCAGTGACTCTCCCTATAGGATCAAAGAAAAACCCTGATCCGACTTTATGAACCTGTACATGAAAAAAGCCAAAAATCATAAAGTGAAACCTTGCTATAACATGCTTCATTGTAACAAAAATTCAGATAAAGCTAGGTTGTGGCATGGTTCCTGAAATTTGACAATAATTGGACAGATTTTTTGAAGTACTACAGAGCTTTAGTACCAAAATAAACAAGAGTTTGATTTGTGAAAGACCTTAGCTCATTAAAAAGCTGACAATAAGTTAATCTAACTATTACTGAACCATCAACAATAAAGCCATTAAGTCTTTTTTGTGTCTGTCTTGCTCAATCCACGGTAAACAATAGCCAACGGATGTTTTCTCAGTCATTTGACATACACAACCAAGCACCAAACAATGCAATGGTGTAAAAACGTTTCTCACCCAAATTTATAGATCAATTAATTTACCTGCCTATTTAATGGAAAAACAGCAGACCACCAATGCCCACTCAATCAATCAACATACATGCCCACTGAAACAAGTTTATCATCTGAATTGTCAGGAGCAGTTTTGGTTATTGCCACAAACAAGTACCCTCCCCAACCTTCATTTTAATCCTTTTTATTTTCTAGTCAGAAATGCAGACAGCAGTTTACAATTGCTCCAATATACCCAAGCCATGATAAAATGATTTTCCTGCATTGATTATTAAAATATAAATTATAAATGGGGGCGGGGGAGGGGTATGCAGTGTTAGCAGCATAATTTTATAACAAGAAGACATTTTTTAAAAAAAATATGATTGTAAGTATGTCTGATTGTTGAATTTAATTGTTATATTATTGTTTACAGTCAGTAACATAGCTCCAATGAGCTAATGTTTCTTATTATGTAATGCAACTCCGATTCTAAATAAAAAATTTCTTTGTCTATAGGCTAGTTGTCATTGTAAGGTTTAAGATACATGTACATGTTCTGTAATCGAACACTGACTGGAACAGAACCATTTAAGTTGAAGGGGTGGAGGAATTTGCTATTATAATTAAACATACTTCTTTCTATTTTTACTCTGCAGTAGTGCAGAGTCATAGATATAAACATAAATTTCAATGAATATAGGTTTATTTTATATAATTTTTCCTTTTTTTAGAGAACGTCTCAACAAATTTTATGGTGACCACCTTTACCCATGAAATCAAATGGTTTACTCCCAAACTTGGTTGAGGCAGTTATACACATCCATTGAATTGTTGATCTCAAGTACATTATGAGGTCTATACCTTTTTCCTCCTGTATGAATTTCAGTTCAAGTATTTTTCAAGCCTATTTACAAGTTTCTTTTCATTCCAGAAGTAGAAAAAATGGGGCCCAAGGGCCCCTAAAAGGTAAAAAAATATAATTAAAAAAACAAAAACAGGGATTCCAATCTTCTTATCTGTCTTGTTTATAAATGTTTAGTCAAGAAAATTAAAACACATTTCATTATTAGCCCCCTCCCACCCCCCTGCTGCAGGCCTTCCTTGGAATTTAATTCCTCACGCATGATCAGCCATCCCAATATAAACTTTGGATACTTGAGTCTACAATTTTTACACCCTGTACACAGCTTTGGAAATAAATGCAGCAGGGTTTTCGCTGAAGATTTCATCTTGTCTTCTTTACATTAACTATCCATAATCACTGACCATGTGCTCTCAATTGGTGCCCAACCAAATCAAAATCAGTAAAACATTTCTGTCAGCCAATGAAATTCATTGTCTTATGCTTCTTTGGCAAGGAGCACACTCTATTCAGTAAGCCAGCTTTTAGTGTGCTCGATTTATTCAATATGAAGTCAACTGTATGATCTATTATCTTAATTTTCTGGGATTCATTTCATGCACCCTATGGGTGCCACTAGGGCAACTTTCTTGAACCAGATAAGGGTGAATGCAGCAATGGTGCAGCCTAAAATGAACAATGTAGCAAATTAAGGCATGATAGCTTCCTTGCAACAAATGAACTATAAATTCTGGACAATAGCCGCATATGTAAAAATAAGCCTTTATGTGCACTATTAAAACTAGGTCACCCGAGTTGTCGTATTTCCATTAATGTTTATGTAACTTTTTACCAGCTTTTAGAAAATGAAAAGATTAAGAAACCAGGAAAAACAGCACAGTAAAAATTAATGGCAATCAGACAACTGATGCACACAGAGTAACAGAAAATCATAAATAACACAGAAATGTGCAGGTTCCGATAATGAGTATACCGTAAATAAGCACATAAAAACAAGAACCCTTCAATTTTCTAACATTTGGAATAACTGCATAGTGCTTTAATACAACAATTAATTAAAGGAAACAATGAGTATACTGTAAATAAGCACATAAAAACAAGAACCCTCCAATTTTCTAACATTTGGAATAAGTGCATAGTGCTTTAATACAACAATTAATTAAAGAAAACACTTGTCTTCATCTGCAACACATCAATCTTGTGAGAACAATTCTAATACAATCTGTATATTATTTCAAGTCATCAGCATGACTATTTAGGTATTTTAAACCAATATAGACACATTTTTTGCAAGAATGTAAATTGCCCGAAAGTCAGAACATCATGCAATAGTCAGGAATTTCATTGTTTATATGTGCAGTACACAAATGTCAACAAGAGGACCATAAATGACATATTATATGCCTGCAATGTGTGTAACAGTCATCTATGTAAATAACTTCAATCTGTGTGCAGAAACAGCTTTTCTTCTTTCAGTCACAGTGACCTTGATCACTGACCTTTTGATAAAAAAATCAATAGGCTTCTTCCTCACCCCAAGTGTAAACACATTTACAAAGTCTGATCCCGGTCTGTGATGTATAATTAATGCTGTGCTGAAACCATTACTCTTCTTTCAGTCATGGTGACCTAGACCTTTGACCTTTTCAGATGAAAATCAATAGGTTTCTTCCTTACCATAAGTGCAAGCCATTCACAAAGTTTGGTCTAGGTATGTGATGTAGAAATAATGTTCTTGTGCAGAAACCAATGTGCTTTTTTCAGTCATTGTGACCCTGACCTTTGAGCTTCTCCCTTCAAAATTAAAAGGCATCCTAAACCCAAGTGCAAGCAGTACACAAAGTTTGGTCTGGGTACATGATGTAGAACTAATGTCATTGTGCGGAAAGCATATCAATTCTTTCAGTCACAGTGTCCTTGACCTTTGACCTCAAAATTGATTGAGTTCTTCCTTACCACAAGTGCAAGCTAAGCACAAAGTTTGGTACCATAGATGAGAGAGCACTCAAGCAATTGTGTGGAAACCGTTTTTGTTTCAGCCATAGTGACCTTGACTTTTGACCTTCTGACCCTGACATCAATGGGGCTTATCCTTGTGCCCAGTCCAGCTATCCACAAAGTTTGGTAACAGTAAATGGTGGAGAACTCTAGTTATTGTGCTGAAACCATTTTCCTTCTTTTAGTCACAGTGACCAGGACCTTTTATCTTTTGACCCCAAAATCAATAAGGGTTCTTCCCTACCCCTAGTGTAAGCTATACACAAAGTTTTGTTATTGTTGATGGTGAAGTTGTTATTGTGTAGAAACAAAAATGGTAACAGACAGATGGACAGACAAAATCAAAACATAATATGCTCCACTTTATGGCAGATGCGTAAAAACTGAAAAAAGAAGCAATCACAATTATCCATGCTTAATGACTTCCAAATCTCACCCCAACACAAACTCCATCCTGTAATCAGAATTCGAACCCTTTATTGTTATCTACTCATCCGTCTGAAACATCGTATCAATCGGTGTAGACGGATTTCAGATTTCTAGCGGTACCAAGTGATGAACAGATGGATGAGTGTACACACTAATGGAGAAATAGATGGACATATCCTATCACAATATAGCCAATAAAATGCAAATATAATCAGTGCAGATGTTCATTATCCAAGTTTAAAGTACTTATACAGCGAGTGTCATGTGTCATGCATCTGCAAACCAATTTATAAGAACAGACGTAATGTGTACATGAAGAAACAACTAAAAATATGTCCACAAGACATGGATGCCCCCATCTCATCCCACCTTGCAAGAGTAGTGTGTGCAGAAAAGAGCAATAACTCTGTCAGAATGTATGCATACATGTATCATGATGACAGAACATGTTCACCTGATGTCAGTAATGTCTACAGAGTTTCAGAGCAATTCAACAAAACCTTGAACAAGTTGCACACACAAGAATTATCATATAGTACATACATTTATCACAAAAACAGGAATAACTCTGGAAAAATGTATTAGAGCATGATGACAGAACAATATGTGCATGTTGACTCATGGCAATAATGTCTGCCAAGTTTCAGTTAAATTCATCAGAAACAATGGGACTAGTTGCACACTGAAGAATTATGCTATACAGTATACAAAATTAACACCAAAAGGGCCATAACTCAGGAAAAACATCAGAGCATGATGACACAATGGTATGTACATGTTGACCACATATCAATAATATCTGTCAAGTTTCAACACAGTCTATAGAAAAACGTGTAAGTAGTTGAACGCATAAGAATTTCAAGATGCAGGCACAAACTATATTATGTACGTACAGAACGAATGAACAAGTCTAATGCAGTATGCCTTTGCCATACTCATGGCGGGGACATAAAAAGAAAAACCGGAAAAAAGAATGAATATAAATGAAAAGAGCACTGTACATAAGTGTATAATATGAAAACCTTTCTTACCACAGGCACCCAGGTGTTTATGCTGATTGCTGAATCTATACACTCAACAAAGTGCCACCAGTGTCTTGGGACATACAGCACCTGACCAGGTTCCAGTGTAACAACATATGGGGTTGTCATCTGCAATATATACATGAATTAGAAATGTGACCATATTATATGGATGTCCCACAAATATGATGCAATAAAAGGACTATGTGCGAAGTCAAACAGGGGCCATAACTCTGCAAACATTTTGTGAGGAGTTGAAAATAAAACTTTTCTAAACTTTTCTAAATGTAAAGCCTCATACCAAATTTGGATTCAATTGATGAAGTCCTTCAAACGTGAATAAGCAAAATCAAAATTCATGACATGTGATGGAATGTAACATGAGGGCAGACATGGGTTGCACTATCCCCCCCTCCACACACACACATTTATATGCAATTTGTACAACCCTAATGTTAAATAGTAATATCATTATTTGTGATAAAACTTTTATGGAAGTTTTGAGTAAAATATGTTTCTTCCATAATGTCTGCAATGCTTCTTATTCAGATATGTTACCTGATCATATTACCTTAGCAGTACATACACTACCCTGCAAAACCAGCTTGCCCAGACTAGTATTGGCAACAAAAGTGCTAAAATGTTGTTGACTTCCAAAAGTATAAGTCAGAGAGTGGTTTCCTTTTAGACCGAGGGACCAATGCCATCTATTTGTTAATTACTACTGGAGGTGATGTTGACATTCTTACAGGGATGTAACTGCATGGAAGGCTTGGGAGGGTGTGCCACTATTTGTTAATTACTACTGGAGGTGATGTTGACATTCTTACAGGGATGTAACTGCATGGAAGGCTTGGGAGCGTGTGCCACTATTATGATCATCCCATCTATTTGTTAATTACTACTGGAGGTGATGTTGACATTCTTACAGGGATGTAATTGCAGGAAAGACTTGGGAGAGTGTGCCACTATTATGATCATCCCATCTATTTGTTAATTACTACTGGAGGTGATGTTGACATCCTTACAGGGATGTAATTGCATAGAAGACTTGGGAGAGTGTGCCACTATTATGATCATCCCATCTATTTGTCAATTACTACTGGAGGTGATGTTGACATTCTTACAGGGATGTAACTGCATGGAAGGCTTGGGAGAGTGTGCCACTATTATGATCATCCCATCTATTTGTTAATTACTACTGGAGGTGATATTGACATTCTTACAGGGATGTAACTGCATGGAAGGCTTGGGAGAGTGTGCCACTATTATGATCATCCCATCTATTTGTTAATTACTACTGGAGGTGATGTTGACATTCTTACAGGGATGTAACTGCATGGAAGGCTTGGGAGAGTGTGCCACTATTATGATCATCCCATCTATTTGTTAATTACTACTGGAGGTGATGTTGACATTCTTACAGGGATGTAACTGCATGGAAGGCTTGGGAGAGTGTGCCACTATTATGATCATTCCATCTATTTGTTAATTACTACTGGAGGTGACATTGACATTCTTACAGGGATGTAACTGCATGGAAGGCTTGGGAGAGTGTGCCACTATTTTGATCAGGTAAGTATTATTAAATAAACATATTTTACTCCAAAAATTGGTTTCTTCATCAAATACATTACTTGATCATAATACTTAATGAAACTTAGTAGAATGTAAATGCTGCTCAGAGTCTACTTTGAGGAGACTCAAATGGCAGTTACATGTTTGTGGGTCCCCATGTTATGGTCATAAGAGAAGAGACGACGAAAACAGAAACTGTCAACATAAAAATAAGTTTATTAAGGTGGCTAGTAGTTGCTAATTCATATAGATATGATTTAATTCTGTAAATAAATATATTTAAACACAATTAAAAAAAAAAAATGTAGGTGTAAGGAAAATAACAAAGGATTAATTAGATAATCTGTTAAGTAGATAGATTTCAACTCTAGTATTTTGAGGTCAATGTAGATGACGTTATATTTATTCCATGGCTTCAAATAAAAGGTGTTTTCTCCAGAGAATGGGCTATGCACTTACGATCTGCACCATAAATATTACAGAAGGTGCATCGCCAAAGCACTGGCCATGACCATGGCAGAAGGTGCAAACAGGAGATACACAAGTGAAGGTGCAATGAAGGCTTGCCACACGAAAGTACATCATACATTGTGGCCGAAGATACAAGGTGCTAAAGATGCATGATACCACACAACGAAGGTGTAGTCAAATCAGATAACTATACCAATGTTCTTACAGTAGTATAAGGTGTAGTCAAATCAGATAATTATACCAATGTTCTTACAGTAGTATAAGGTGTAGTCAAATCAGATAATTATACCAATGTTCTTACAGTAGTATAAGGTGTAGTCAAATCAGATAACTATACCAATGTTCTTACAGTAGTATAAGGTGTAGTCAAATCAGATAACTATACCAATGTTCTTACAGTAGTATAAGGTGTAGTCAAATCAGATAATTATACCAATGTTCTTACAGTAGTATAAGGTGTAGTCAAATCAGATAACTATAACAATGTTCTTACAGTAGTATAAGGTGTAGTCAAATCAGAGAACTATACCAATGTTCTTACAGTTGTATAAGGTGTAGTCAATCAGATAACTATACCAATGTTCTTACAGTAGTATAAGGTGTAGTCAAATCAGATAATTATACCAATGTTCTTACAGTAGTATAAGGTGTAGTCAAATCAGATAATTATACCAATGTTCTTACAGTAGTATAAGGTGTAGTCAAATCAGATAACTATAACAATGTTCTTACAGTAGTATAAGGTGTAGTCAAATCAGATAACTATACCAATGTTCTTACAGTTGTATAAGGTGTAGTCAATCAGATAACTATACCAATGTTCTTACAGTAGTATAAGGTGTAGTCAATCAGATAACTATACCAATGTTCTTACAGTAGTATAAGGTGTAGTCAAATCAGATAACTATACCAATGTTCTTACAGTAGTATAAGGTGTAGTCAAATCAGATAACTATACCAATGTTCTTACAGTTGTATAAGGTGTAGTCAATCAGATAACTATACCAATGTTCTTACAGTAGTATAAGGTGTAGTCAAATCAGATAACTATACCAATGTTCTTACAGTAGTATAAGGTGTAGTCAAATCAGATAACTATACCAATGTTCTTACAGTAGTATAAGGTGTAGTCAAATCAGATAACTATAACAATGTTCTTACAGTTGTATAAGGTGTAGTCAAATCAGATAACTATACCAATGTTCTTACAGTTGTATAAGGTGTAGTCAAATCAGATAACTATACCAATGTTCTTACAGTAGTATAAGGTGTAGTCAAATCAGATAACTATAACAATGTTCTTACAGTTGTATAAGGTGTAGTCAATCAGATAATTATACCAATGTTCTTACAGTAGTATAAGGTGTAGTCAATCAGATAATTATACCAATGTTCTTACAGTAGTATAAGGTGTAGTCAATCAGATAATTATACCAATGTTCTTACAGTAGTATAAGGTGTAGTCAATCAGATAATTATACCAATGTTCTTACAGTTGTATAAGGTGTAGTCAAATCAGATAACTATACCAATGTTCTTACAGTAGTATAAGGTGTAGTCAAATCAGATAACTATACCAATGTTCTTACAGTTGTATAAGGTGTAGTCAAATCAGATAACTATACCAATGTTCTTACAGTAGTATAAGGTGTAGTCAAATCAGATAACTATACCAATGTTCTTACAGTAGTATAAGGTGTAGTCAAATCAGATAACTATACCAATGTTCTTACAGTTGTATAAGGTGTAGTCAAATCAGATAACTATACCAATGTTCTTACAGTAGTATAAGGTGTAGTCAAATCAGATAACTATACCAATGTTCTTACAGTTGTATAAGGTGCACTCATTACAAATTTTCAAAGGTGCAAGTACTAGACTAAATGGGTGCTACCCAAAAGGTGCACAACCCTGATGTAAGTGTAAAGACACTCAGTACATATTACACCATAATGTGCATTGGCTCTGGCCTTGTGAGAGAAATATATACTCTCAAAGGTGTACACACTATGAAAGTAGGCTCTTGTATATTATATAAGAAGAGCAAGTTTCAAAGGTGTGCAAACAACCACATAGAAAGTTCAGTGTATTAATCACAACATCCTCTGGAGATAATAATACCTCTATGTTTATAAAATTATTTCTACACCATCTCAAGATTTTGATCCTCTATACAAAGGGTTTTTCAAGCCATGGTTGGCAATCGGTGGGTGTAAACAAGCATTGAAAAAAAGTTCCTCGCTGAGTGCTACGAAATGAGATTGAATCTGCCGTGCTGGGAACTGTTGCACATGACTTTTTATACTCGTCATTCTAGCAACAGGGTATAGCAATCAATCAGAATGCTTGCAACACCACACACAGGCAAAAGTAATCAAAAATGGCCTCATCAAAACATTGGAAGGACAGCGAGTATTAACAAATAACATCAGCTGATTACTCATTTCACAGTGTTCATCTTGAATAGGTAAGACTGCTATAAAAACACACAAACACCAGGTAATTAATGTAGAAAGTATGAAGATCAAACAATACTCATATGTTCAGACTAAGTTGTACAAAAAAGAACAGACCCCCTCACCACCCCACCCTACCCACCACACACTTCATTTATAAATCCCTGAAACTTGTGAAGAAATTTATTTTCGTAACAATACTTGAGGAGAATTAGTAGAAGGAGGAGCGAGTTACAAGCCATTACCCCCGAGTTGCACCTGTCTCTGGTATCCTAAAGTATGCGATGCAGTTTGGAGATCTTGGCTTAGGTTAGCACATGGTTATGCATGGATGCAGTTTGCCAAAGTCAATGTGCAAGCTGCTGAATGACTTGGGTAGGCTGTTGTGCTGCTGATATAGGTCCCACTAAGTCAAACTGAGCTCTTTTTGGGATGAAAGGTCTCTGTTGTAAAAGCTAGAGCATGTCATCTCTGACATCTGTCACATTGCTTGGATGACATCAGTTGGGAAGCAGATGCACTTAAATGCTATGACAGTCCTAATTTCATAAGCTGATATGCAGAAGAAATACTTTGGTCTTGGGTTAGTTCCTCATAAGCAGAGCAAATGACCCATTGTATCCAGGTTTACAGAGCCTCAGTGGAAATATTGCCCCTTCATTAAGTGATAAGAACAAGTGATATTTCCCTCTCCTGATCAGCTCAGCTCACTTGTGTCCCACTTCAGAATGCTTACAGGGTCCTGTAGATGCCTTTGGGGCAATGGGTCCAAAGACCATAAAGACTTTGAGACAAAGGAGCAATTCCCCATGAACAAAAGCATGTTCTTAGTAATGGAAACCAGGGCTATCATGAGTGAAATCAAACCATCATGGCAGAACGGCCAACAGTTCAGATAAATCAATAATTCATGCATCTCACTGATCCAGCCTGCTGTAACTAGAACAACTAGGAAGCATGTTTGTACAGTAGGTGAGTCAAGGAAGTTCTAGACATTGGCTTGAATGGTTGCTTTATTGAAACACATCAGAGCTCATGGAAGATTCCATTTTGGGCCAAAGCCTTTGATCAAGACAAGTTAAAAGCTGCAAGAATGTCAGAGAGGTCTTTGTTCTGACCTACATCCTCCCTTCCATGATGTTGGAATATGTCTAAGATTATGGAGCAGTAGCCCTTCATAGTGACCAGGGCTGATTTTTTCTCCTCAGAGAGCCCAAGGAAGGGAGTTAGTTATCTATGGTATCAAAGCTTTGGAGGGAATGTTTTTACTCACACCACTAAGTGAGCAATTCTCCACTTCAATATATATCTTTAAAAATTGCTTGACCTTGTACACCACTTGTTCTGAGGGCTTTTGTGATGTGCCAAACATACAGGTTCAGCATCTACAGACTGAAGACCTGCATTCACGATTGTTTCAGTAAGCAGGGTTGCCTGGGAATCTCTGCTGCTAATTTCACTAGATCATTGATCCAGGACTACAGGGTCCTTGACCTGATTGTATTTGTTGCTTGAAGAATGGCTGGTCTTTCATGACTAAGAGATAAATGGATGCAAGAATTTGTAAGAGGCCATAGGTGGCATGGAAGGCAGTGGCAGACATAGTTCTGTAGGTGGAAAATGGAAAACCTCATTGTTCACTGAGTGGAAGGCGGAGTCTTCTTAGAATATGGTTGGATTGATAATGCAAGATGGTGCTTGTGAGCATATATCATTGTGAACAGAAGCATGCGGTGACAGAACAGACCTGGCAAAACAGGCGGAGTGGAATAGTGAATAAAGGCTGTGAGTCTGTCCATGTTGGTACACTGTTATCTCCACAAGTTCACTATATATATATCACCTATGGTCCAGGGCTGGTTGATGGTACAGAGTCATGGTGAATCTGGGACTGATGATGGAACTCTCCAGTACTGGTCTGCCATACTTCTATGGGTCAAGTACTGGTTAGCGCAAGACATTTCACTAATTCAAGTGTCAGGTATGCTTAATATGCTTAGTAGCCAGGTCAAATAGTGTCCTGAAGCCAGGAATGGGTATATTGAAAAAAACTGAGTAAAGAACCCAATGAATAAAAAGCATCTGAGTCAGAGCCGTTGCTAGAACCGTCATGGCCAGGTACCATGCCTTATCTGTCTTGAAGCTGGGAATGGCTGGTATCAGTCACAATACTGATGGAGTTGTATCCTTGATTTAGCATTTTCTAACTTTCTCATTGTCCATAACAAGTGGTAATGATGGTTGCCCATACCTTCTCAGGCCTATGTGAGCACATTATATGTATGACCCGAAATGCACCCTATACAAAATAAATACAGGTAGGATGGTTGACATCAGTCTAGCTAGAGACGTGTACACCATGCACACTTAATCATGCCTATTGTATTGACACCTGTAAATACAGAAAGCAGAACAACGGCATTCACAGGTAAAATCAGTTAAGTGTAGTATTAAAGTTACTGTAAAGAGGATGATAATGATATAAAAAAATGCCTATGGAAATTACATGTATGACCTTACAACATGTAATAACAATTGTTTGACAAAATTCATGGATATGGTCACGTGATGTAATTGAAATGATTTAAGTTTTCTTTCCTGTGAGAGAAAATTCCCCCGAGTCACTCAAATGGTGAATAGGAACAACTGGATATCTTTTTTGCTAGGTCTGGAAAAAGAATGTGCTTTCTAATATGAGTGGAAGTATTAACTGACAAATGGATGGGATTTGGCACCAACCCCTCTGTCCAAGGGGAGACCACTCTCATCTGACTTTCACCTTTGGAAGCAGATGACTTTAGAGCTTTTGCTAATGCAGGCCTGGAAGAACCAGATTTGAGAGGTAGTGGATGTACTCCTAAGATAATATCATCAGGTAACTTATTTGAAGAAGAAATATTGCAGACATTCATGACAATATAAGCATAATGACTGATGGACAACGTCACAACATAATATACTCCACCTTATGGCAGGCATGTAATAAGGGTTGTGTCCAGAATGAAGTTTGAAAAACTAAACTTTCAAAAGTCACATGTTCATGCACCGGTTTTTTTCACAGTCCAAGTCGGTACAGTTTGCATTTACAAATTCAACCCTCAATATATACACTCTGATTGACTTATTTTACAAAAAAATATGGTATTCTTTAATGGACTGGACATGAAAAAAGTTCATTTGGATACAGACAATCATTATTAATAGTCATAACTTCGTAACATACTCTACTTCGACTTTCATATGAATTAAGGAGTGGGGAAAAAAATTGGCCACCCATCTCGACTTATATTCCACATTGACTTTTAATCCCAACAACATGGTATAAGGCAGTTCACCTACAAAAAGACAGTGAATTATGCCAAAAGGTTGCTATTATGCCAAAAGGTTGCTATTATGCCAAAAGGTTGCTATTATGCCAAAAGGTTGCTATTATGCCAAAAGTTTGCTATTATGCCAAAAGGTTGCTATTATGCCAAAAGGTTGCTAAGCTGTGCTGGTTACATGAAGTGGAAATGAATGCGCAGGCACAGACAGACTGAAAAGGCAATTACTACAGGTCTCTTACATCTCAATGTGGGGCTCTAACAAGCATGTCAAAATGACTGGGTGCTTTTATTATCCAACATTAGGAATAAATCTCAGTATCTTGAAAAACTCACGGTATAACCCTTGTTTCCTTATCTTTTTACTTCAAAAATGTATGGAAAGTACTCTCAATGAAAAGATCTCTGCAATATGTAGTTTTCCCCCCCATGATCCTTGCCTTGAGAATACTTTACATACATTTCTTGAACATATTTTACAAATAAAATATAATGAAACAAAGTAAATCTGTAAACTCTATACCTTGAATTTTGGATGTCGCTTCAACTCTGGATACATAAGGTTGACCTGGCTAAAAACACTGGATTCCTCATATGGTATCCGGGTAGGGTACATGTATGGAGTCTGGTGAGGTGGAAATAGGAACCATCGCTTCCTTAAAAGTCAAATAAATATAAAGTTATCCCAAGTTATGAAGTACTGGTAGTAAAACGAGTAAAGGCTCTCAAAGTATTGCAATACAGAAAGTTCTTTAAAAATCTCAGGAATTATAGTGTATATGAAAAAAAATTTGATCAAATCTACTTTCTTTTGAATCAATATTTTGATGTGTGATAGGAGTTATTTCCTGGACTGACTAATAAAATCTTGGTACAAATGAATAGCTATTCTTTATGGTTGAATTAGTCAGTTCATTAGTACAATGGTCCCTCACTATAAAGCCCCTTATTATACTGTTGCCCCTCTTATAATGTAGGTATGGTCATGGATCCCATTAAACTGGTTAAATTTTATTTAATCATTGCTACTTAATCTATTTCACCTAATTTGTGTATTATGGCTAATGAGAACCAGTTAGTGTAGAATGTAGTTTCAAATCATTAAATACACTATTTTTGTCTTTTATGGATGATTGCTTGTTAAATGTAAGAGCATTTAACTTTTTTAAAAATTGATATTTTTAAATAGGTAATGGTCCATACAAGCCAAATGGATATTTTTACATAGGTAATGGTCCATACAAACCAGGTAATGGTCCATACAAACCAAAATGATGTAAAAAATAATAGGTTGGTGTACATTTTCTTGCGCTACTTTGCAACGAAAATACACATAGAGTGAAACCCCTTAAAAACCGAACCACTGATATACAGAAAACCTCTCAAGATCAGAAATATTTTTGGGTCTGGAATTTTCCTTTTTTAATAAAATAATTTTTTTTCTCCAGTAAACTGAAAGCCATATACTCTGAAAACTGAAACAAATTTTTGGTCTAATGTTACACCCCCCCTACTACTTGCAAAAACAAAAACTCGCTTGAAACTTGGCAATGTATTTTAGCTGCTAAATTCCATAAACATTGCTATTTTTATGGTCCCGAAGTTACCTGTGATCATGTATTAAGTAAAACACACACTTGACACATGATGGGCCAGATCATTTTACGGTTAGCAACTACTGTTGTAGGCTTATTGACAAGTCAATGACCTGGAAATGCCACAAGGGCATGTGACGTAAAAACAATACTTGATACATGTGTTGACACAGATTAGGGCCAACAATGGTCTAATACAAAGACTTTGCACATTAAAGAAGGGCCATCTTTTAAGGCAAATTTTTAAAAACTAAACACTTGTAAAGAAGCCAAATAAGAAAGATTATGTTTATCTGCTTATTATCTACTTGTGATGGATGCTATTCATTTGTATAAATGATCAATAGATCTTTTTGTTTAAAATAAATACCTGGTCTTTAATAACCAGGCATGTGGCATCATTTTGATACTTTCCTAATGGAGACAAACAAAACAGTATTCAGAAGAAATGTACATTGTTCAGCTAATTTTTCATTATATGTTTAAAAAGCAAACAGCTCTCTTAGTGTTGTGCACTCTTAAGCACACAGAGACACTGATGTTCTCTCATAATTACAGTCCCTACTATCTCTTTCTTGCAGGTCACAGAAGTGCTTTACCTATTTTGCGTATGCACACACTAAAAAAATTCTGTCTCTCATAAATCATGTAGAAAAGTTTTTTGAATTAAAAAATGTAGTATTTTTGGTGTTAACAATAAGGGTGGTACTGATAATAATGTGCTTTTACATCTACTAATACATAAAAATACCTATTTTTCATATTTGCAATACTCTCAGTGAACCGAACACCGCTCAAAACTCTAAATCCCCCACCCACCCACCCATTTCTATATATACCATCCAACATGTGTCAATACATAGAAAAGTACTGGAAAAAGTACTCTGTCACTAATTGACCATAAATTAATCAGTCTATTATAGGATGTGTGATTCATGCTAATTTCTAACAAAACCATGCAGAAAAATCAATCAAATGAGCTAAATCGTGCATCATTTTAACAAGCCCTACATTTATTTCTTTATTAAATCCCTCCTGCAATCAGATAAATCACCCTCTCCCCCCGTTTTCATCAAATTTGCAGGGACTGAAGATCACAGACTCCTATTATCTAATACACAAAGACAAAGGTATGTGTGTGAGTTACTTTTTTTCAGTATGACACAATTATTGAGATCACAATGTTTTTTCACAATGGAAAGCCTGCTTATGCTATTTACAGAAGGCAGTAAATCACTAAAGATTTTCCAAATGTCTTATATACTTTTAGCTGACTTTTCATCATTTTCTTACACAGGAAATCCACAAAAATTGGCTCATCACAAAAATGAGTGAATTTTTTGGGATGACACAGCATTTTTAGAACAAAGGGGCTTAGTAAATATGTTCATGAAACCTCTTGTTCAAGTCAAGATGGTGTAATATAATTACAAACACTCTATCAGGTCTTAAATCCAAGTTCAAGTAATCCTGGTACCTTGCCATTCCTTTATGGCCTCAATAAAAATTACTATAATTTATAACAGTATAATGTTTTTCTAAAACAATTTAGCTCTCTAGTTTTAATATTTTAATGTTTGTACTGTAACATAGTTCTCAAACAACTGACCGACCATATATCTGTGCAACGAGGTTAAAGCCATAAGTGTCATAATGCATTGGTGTGTAGGCACCGGAGCTGCCAATCCAGATTGTGCTGTCTGTTCCATCTCGTTCATCCAAGCCAAAACAATTCCAAGATACTTGCTGCAAATAAATACCATATTTCTATTTAAAAATCTGTATCTGGTAAGTGAATCTCCCCCTTTTCGGAAAATTTACAAGCCTGGCTCCCAGGGATCGCGCTGGGCATCGCCAATATCCCAAATTGCGATTTATTTTCCTGATTGGCGACAAAATATACCATCTGGCGATATTTTTGGCGACAATGTTTTTGGCTGTTAAAACTTGTATATACAATCTTGGGTTTGGAGTGGAGGAATTCAAAGGCACCATGAAAGGAAGCCGCAAACTTGGGTATACAATGCACTGGAATCTATCTATTGTTACATAAACAAATCCTTTGTTCATATTGACCGCTTATGCTGACATCTGGCCTGAGTACTGTATGCGGTGATACACTCCAATAGTCATGCTACCAGACTATAAGTATGGGCCCATTCCATTCTGAATTGTACACCACCTTCGGTCATCGAAAGCCAGTTACTATATAGCTGAGGATTATTTAATCTCTTTCTACTTTACAAAATTTCAAACCAAACCTTGTTCCGTCTACGCATACTTTTTTAATTTGGAAAAATAAAGTTGTTAACGGCGAGTGCAATATTAAAGAAAATGCTATTTATAGTACAAGCACTGCCTAATACACATCGTAAGGTGCATGTTTGCGAAGCAGATCGTCGCACAGGTAAAACTAAAAGTTGGTACATTTATACTGTATAAAACGTGCACAATACCATCCACTATAATCAGTACAGTTAAAATAAAGGCTACGAAACTACAGTGAAAAAAATTATCTGAATCATAAAAATGTAAAGTAATCAACTGATTACCTTTGAAGCCCCAATCGTTCTGTATAAATACGAAGTAAATGAAAACTAAAATTCAGTCTCAATCAGAACTATATACTGTAATGGGTAAACGTAAGTTAGACTTTTCGTGTTCATCATCTCATCCTAAGATTAAGTTGACTGACTTTTTAAAATGGCTTTTTACGAGGGGCCAATTCCAAAGTTCTAACCAGCCATATATGCCGGGACGGACAAGGGATTGATCACAAATAAAAAGATTAAGTTAACAACATTAACAGCATTTGGATTAAGATGCAAGTGCATCCGACAACCCAGTAACTGAAACAGATGTTATACCTGACAGTCCAACATCATCTACTTGTAGTGCAGCTGGTAGTAATGCTTTAAATACAACACCACATCATGATGAACGGACACCGAAATCCCAAAAATTTCTTGACAATTGGAAATTTGAGCGTCCATGGCTGAGATATGATAGAAAATTAAAACTGATGTTCTGTGATATGTGTTTCATACTTTTTGGACAATCTTCAAGAATTTTACATTCAAACGATTAGGTCCATCCCGATTGAATATTTCCAAGGTTACCCTTTATTCTCATACATAAATTGATTTTACGCAAATGTATTCATATATAAGGCTTTCTTGCCCAATAAGAGGTCAACTATTTTCAATAAATCATATACACATAGGAGGCATACTCTCGATTTTCCGTGTGCTGATTATCTGTGTGTCAGTGCGGGCAAAAAAAAAAAGAAGAAAATATTATAAAGGAAACTAGTCTTGAACGGTAGTCTTTAGAAACTTTAGAAAACTATATTGAAACATGTACATAATAAGGCTTTGAGGCACACAACAGGATGTATCAATCACACCCCTGTGATTCTATGACACTGAAATATACACGGTTCTCGTCTAGCTAAGACAGGCAGCTTAACATTCTACTGTTCAGCCGATACAAGAAATTTACAAATACTGAGTCTGTAATAAACTGGATACAGTGTATCATTTAATATGATAAAAAAGTCAGTCAGTTTATACAACCGTTTAAAGACAATTAAAAGGTAAGGCAGTCAGAGATAAACAGACACCTCTCAGAGATTTATTGAATTGGCTCACAATAGCTTGGGTGATGTGTCATGTCAAATCCTTTGAGCACTGCTGAGGGAGAGCCCATTAGGCCTGAAGTTAAGTACATCAAAGAGAGAGAATCTAATGAGAATCGGCATGTACGAATGTGAAGGAAACTTCGACTTTGAAACTGCATTCAGCACGTGGGCAGCCATAAAATCACGACGCATACTCATGTGACATTCAATTTTATTATTTTTATGAAACAACATTTTAATAGTGCAAAACATTAAAAAATAAGCATACAAAACAGTCATGCAATGATTTATTCTGTAATATTGTGGTATTGTATTGTTTGCTGTCAATAAAGTAATAAATACTCCATCTTTTTCAATTTTCATTGCCTACTACATTAATAGACTTTTTGAAAATTGGCGACAAAATATTGAGATTTGCGATTTTTTTGGCGACAACTTTTTTAAAGCCAGTACCATCCCTAGACTCCCCACATCCTACCAGGCTTGTCATGGAAGAAATGCTGTACATAACAAGCCGGACTCCCCACATCCTACCAGGCTTATCATGGGAGAAATGCTGTTCATAGCAGAGTAAAGGGCAGTTTACTGTGATGCAGTATTTAGTTTGCTTATTTTTTTAACAAAAGAAGATTCACAAGGCATTGAAAAGTATGGACACTTGGAATGAACCATTTACAAAGAACCAAATTTACAGATCATTTTACTTTAGTAATATGCAAATTTTGGAAGAAAATATGCTTTTGGTTTAATTTACAGCATGTAGCCAAGTTGAGGTCTTAAATAAGGTGAGTTGTCATCAAAGCCAAATACAGGTTAATCTCCAAATAACTGATTGTGAAATGTTTTATCATGTGTTTGAGATGTATCTACACTGAAATGGTCCACATTTCACCTGAACATAATAAGTACTATGGCCAATTTACTCACTCTCCAACCAATAGATGAAAAAGTAATTGTACATGTACAAACCCTGAAATGGGGTAATTCTACTAGTGAAACAAAAATGGAAAGCAACTGAATGCAGAATAAATGCATACAAAATGCAAAGAGTGAATGAAATGCAGAATGAATGCAAACAAAATGATGAATGCCATTTGATGGAAATGGCGAGCACAAATGGAAAACACATAAAATGAAGTGAGAAAAAAAATTCATTTCATGAATGGATTTGAAAATCTATTTAGTACTGCTGCATAATTTCCATGACTGAAAGCCCTTTTGCATGATAATCTGAGATGACATTCATTACACTTACAATTCTGTATGATAATCTGAAATCATATTCTACAATTTTGTATGATAATCTGAAATCACATTCTTTATACTTACAATTTTATATGATAATCCGAGATCACATTCATTACACTTACAATTTTTGCATGATAATCAGGGATCACATTTTTTGCACTTAACATTTTTCACTACTTACAAAAAGTAAAATTGTTCTAACAACCACCAGCAATGTGATGGACTTAAATTTTTTCACAAATTACAACAATTGAAATTGTTTTACCTACCACCAGCAACATACATGTGACTCTACCAGTAGTAGGAAAAAATATAATTTTAAGCACTGTCTACCGTACATACTGTTTTATAGTTGAAAAATACCTCTTTTGAAAAATAAAATATTTTTTTAAAATGTATTTTTTAAAACAAAGGAAATTTACACAGTTTATCTCCACATTACAGAAACTAGCGGAAACCAGTCTACTGGAATCAGAAATGTTATACCGGTGCAATGATGTGTGACTGAGTAATCGGATTAAGAAGTCTAACATGTACACAACAAGCTGATAATTGATTACCTTACTGTTGTAATCTGGAGAGTTTAAGGCCAAATGCGGAATGTTTTATGAGGTGTTATAAGTAATAATGGGATCCAAGTTGGTCCATGATGGCTTTTAAGTCTTTGAAAAAATCAGCCAACCTTAGGCGAAAGGTGAGATAAAAAGAAGCGACCAACTAATCAATGATTTTGGCAAAAAGACTTGAAGGACTATTTTGAGTTTTGTATTGTTTAATTGTTATTGTTCAAGATGTTTTTAGAGGAATATTTAAGGGCAGCTCATATATGTTTTTTGTTCAATTCATGTCAAAATGCCAAAACATGTTCTTTTTCCCAATGCTAAAAAGCCAACGGCTAAGCAATATGAGACTCAGGAATACATCTTAAGTCAAACTCTGGAAATTCCTCCTCGGGATGAACTTAGCTTGGAGGAGTATTGGAGAGCAATCAGCAGCCTTAAAAACCCATCCACAGGAAAACTGAAGTTTGAACTTCTTTGCAGCTGAGTGTCCTTGTTTTCTCATTGCCACACTCTAATGCTGATACAGAGAGTAAATTCTTCATTCTTCCCAAAATACAAAGTGATTCTATGGGAAATCTGCACCAGAAAACTATCAAAAGCCTGTTACCAGAAAACTATTGAGACCCTGTTAAGTGTGAAACTTAGTAATCAAAATGACTGTCATCAGTGGTCACCAGGCAATAAACTTGTGAAAGAAACTAAAAATGCCACTCAAGGTTCTCAATAATCAAGATAACTTCCTGTTTTGACAGACCTTTGAGTGCGCAAATCATAAGAAATTATAATGTAACAGGTTTAGTCACATTGAATACTTAGGTCAGTGAAGGCGATAATAACTGATGGTCTAATATAAATACAATCACTGTATCTTAATGGGTTATATAAAATAACTGAATGAAATTAATGATGATGATGGGGACACTGTCTCAGCATTTAATACAGGTTCCAGGAGTGATAGCTTGGCCATTCAAGCTATGAATGCCTAAGAAAATACAGCTAAAAATCCTAAATAAAAACGAAGGCTCAATTAACTAAAATAAAATTAAAAGACTTCATTTCTTTTCAAATGTGCTGCCTTTTGAAATAAACAACCCATGATGGAATTACATGTAGCACTACGTTGTTTCAATTCATACCACTTGACAATCATATCTATTACACAATAATTTAGCATGAAAGAGAAATACTAGTATGAAATCAATGCATTGGAAAGTAATTTAATATAAATATTAATGATTGTGGTACTGTAAGAATCAAGTAATATTCATTGTAAATGATGAAATAATAGGCAGGGCCACCAAAAAGTGAGAATGGCCCATACATTCAACCCAGGGGACACAAAGGGCCATTTTATGTTGGAAAGCTGGAGAAAATAATGGGCTAAATGAGTGCATTTGTAGCAGAAAATGGACAATTTATTACAAACATGGAAGTACCCCAGTTATACATGACTTCAAGCAAAATATAATTATCAGACATATTCTACAATGTTTTAACTCACTTTCAGTAGATGAGGGCATTCAGAGAAGAAATCCACCATGTATTTGTAGTCTACATAACATGAGTATTGGAAAGGATTCAGGGCAGACATTGGGTTATCTGCACCTGTTTTTCCACTTGCCCATTCTACATAGTCAGTAATGGTGGCATCTAGGTGTAAACACTCTGTCTCAGGCAACAAATCTGAAAAATCAACAAATGAGCATCCTTCAACTTATTTATAATTAGCATATCAATTTTATAAAATCAAAACTATTTTATTGTAACAGGAGGGCCAAGTGGGACTGGTATATTAGTTGACACATGAACTTGAGAATGCATATTCACACACTTATTGAAACTAATGAGGGGAAAGAATAGCTTGGAGTACAAAGTTGCTACATTGTCTATTATGTTGATATCATTTACAGTGCTCCTTTGATTACCTGCCCATTTTCGTACAAATATGAAAATCGTGAGTAATCAAAGGTGACGAACAATCACGGATCATATGATGGATAGATAGACACAGGTAAACTAAACCAGTGGACCATTAAAAAATGATGCAGAGACCAATAAAATAAATTTGAATAAAATTAAGTTTCTCACATATTGACAGAAATTTATAAGACAACAATTTTACTCAAGCTCAAATTGACTTTCTATTAATTAATCTAACTGCAGTCATGGTGATCTTTATTGCTAGTATTAAGCTACACTGGCTATTATTATGAATGGTCTTAAGGACAGTGAGCTAAGACAGTGACTGTTGGTAAGCACTGTGCCATGCACTATTGGTTTCTCTAGATAAGCAGAAACCAATTTCAGATAATATTAATCACCTTTAGTGGAGGCAATTGATCATTTATAATTTATATCACTAATTGAATCATTCTGAATGACAAACATAGTGAATGTTCGAGGTCTGTGATCATTATTTATATATCATTTGTACACTGATTAGGCTTGGCAGATGATGGATAGTGAGGGTGGTGAATGAAAGGGGGAATTAAAGAGCAAATCAACTGTGACACTCAAATTTAGTGGCCGTAACTGAGGGTGTTAAGAGATGGTAAGAGAAAAGTGGCAAGAAATCGGGGAGCATTGGACCTTCTTTCCTAGAGCATATATATATATATATACACACACACACACATATATATATATATACAGAGGATGGCCATAATAAAATGTTTATTGATTCTGCCTAATTTTTACTGATCAAAGCCCTTTCATATTTTTCTGAATACTCAGTGCAGAAAATACAAATCATCACATCCTTATATGGGTCATATTACAGCCATTCATATTCATTTTTGCAAGATTTCTGGTACTTTCTCACTTTCTTCTCTTTATCATATTTATGATATCACTCTTTCTTGTCATCATCTAATTTCTAACATTTCGGTGGTAGTGGCACACCTTGTACATCTTCCCAACTGTCACCTCACAATAATATAACAATAAAACATTTTATTCAGGATAATTCTGCACTATCATTACCATACGTAGGTCAATGCAACCTTTTTGAATTGGTCAGGTTTTGGCTCCAACATGATACCCTGTAACATTTTATATTGTCTGTATTGAAATGAGTACACTGGGCCACAATACAAGTCCTGTCTGGCATGTATGCTGTTTTGACAGTCAGCACCCTTATTTATTTGAAGCATGGAAGAGCACTAGCCAATTCTGTGATGGGCATTCATTGTACCTTGTCAAGTGCACGGTCTTGGCAGCTATTCGATTATCACAATCAACAGATCAATAACTCATTCAAGAAAATGCAACCACATATTTTATTAGATGCATGATACATGTTAACTTATGATAGCCAATATCACTAAGCCTGTCATGACAGCAGAAGTTTATTCACTTGAGGTGTGGTTCATCCAATATCACCAAGTCTGCCATGACAGCAAAAGTAAAATCACATGAAGTGTGGTTTATCCAATATCACTAAGCCTGCCATGACAGCAGAAGTTACATCACCTGACGTACAGTTTTAAAAACAATAATTACTACTGCTGAAATGGTTCCACCACATAACAGATAGATATCATGTGCAATGGTTCCACCACATAACAGATAGATATCCTGTGCAAAACAAATCTGATTAAGATTGTACACTGAAAGAAACGTACCTACCAGGGGATTTTATTACCAGTTATGAGAATTTTCCGAATGGACCTGAATTCTAGATTTTGTATTCATGGTTATACATTATACCAACTAACAGTTAACAGGAAATATTTGAAGGACAAAGGGTAAACCAAATCTACAGCTGTCTGTTGGACTACAGCCACAGTCTGTATATTAAACATGCGGAATACTATTGTATGGCACAAAAAATGCTTTAATAAAATTTAAATCTTCAATTTCATTCTTTTAGAACAAGAGTTCACAATTAGGAATGGTGGGGGGGGGGGGGTGACGGCAAAGAAAAAAGTTACTTCTGATATAAGATTTACAGACTTCAGAATTAATCCTCTGCTTATCTGATTTACCACTGTGATAACTGATTTATTGTTCTACTCACTACTGAGAAAAGCCTGAGGATGATAATTACATATGTTGTACTTAAAAGTTAAAGTTCATGTTATTAGGTGCTTAAAAGATTGTAAGAAATACGGAGAAAAAAAAGTAAGTAAAGCACATAATTTATGCATCAGAAAATCACGTAAGCAGGGCTCTCCCTATGATTTTCTGAAGCTTGTTGCATGGAGCCATAACTATCATTTTAATTACACTAATTGCATCCATAGCATAAAAGTCAATAGGAAATGCCCAGGAGGCAATTAACTGGTATTTGTGCACATTCATAAGAATACAGGTACTGAAGTCAAAGGCTATTGCTGGATTTTATGGTTGTCGCTTACCTGGAGAAATTTTGGAAATATGTAAGGCCTGACAACATATAAAGGCCTTGGTAAAACACTGACCCAAGATTCCAGATTTTAATCTTAAAATTAATAATATTTTCATAGTAATATGCAAACCTCCTGAATTTCTGGGAGCAATTTTACAATTAAACTTTTTGGCTTTCATAACATCAGCTAAAAATTCTGGAGTCCACCCTGCTGCTGGCCAATGACTGATGACATTGTGGAACACCAGGGGCGGACATTCACTAGACTGCAACAGCGACTCAAAGCAGATCTGCTCAGACATTGTCAGTTGTTACTAATCTGCAAAGAAAGAGAAATTCCATTTGATAACCAGGCACCATATGCACTAACTTCAGTGATCTCTCTTCAATATAGCTTGATAGGACAAAGTGGATATGTGTGTTCTGCCAGGATCACTATGAATGGAATATATTTCTGAAAAGGTGAAAGTAAGTGCTTAAGGGCTATTGGTAATGCACAATTCAGTATAGGTGGGTGGGGGATAGTACTCTGATTGTGAATAAATAGCTAAAAATTATGGTAATAGTGATGTCCCATTTCTTTCAGTTAAGTATCCTGTAACATTTAGCAGTGAGTGTATGAAAGAATACATTATAATAAAAACAATTCCATACCTTTTTGTCCACAGACTTTGATGCAGTGTACAGCAATATGGAGTCTGTATGCAGTGAAAAAAAATGTCACCGACACTTATGAATAATCCATTTAGTGGCAAGGAGAAGTGGATTTTGTATAAAACTTGAAGAAACTGAACATAAGCTGTTTTTCTGCACATACTGTTTGCAAATAAAATGGATTTTGTTAGTCCTGAACAACCTTGACAGTATTTCCTACAAAAAGGTAGGGAGGCCTGAACTGACCATAAGCAGCATTTTATGATGAAGACAATGTCCCAATTGTTCATGTATTTTGCTAATAATAATGACACAATTTTCAGTCCCAAACATTATGAAGATCCCCAAAATGAACAGTCTCAAATATTTTCATATTCTTCACTCACATCTTTCTGTATATAAACATGGCTTATTCAACATACTGTAGAATCCACTATAAAAAGGCACGTGGATATATACATGTATACATGTCATATTCACATGGATATATACATGTATACATGTCATATTCACTGTCACTAATCATGCTGCACTCTACTTAGTCTAACATTCACGATTATTGACAATCGTAACATCCAACAGAATTGAACAAGTACCTTCTTCTAAAGTACGCAACTGTTCATATATCTTACCTGATCAGTTCGTAGTCTTTCTAAAATTTGTCTTTTTTCTAATTTGAACCACACTCTTGCTTTACAGAAAGTGCCTTTTCAAACACTAACAGAAACACATACCACAACTACAATAGTTCTCATACTTACAAGGAAATTCAATATATATCCCATATATGCATACATATAAGGTTTATTTAGGATAATTAGCTAATGTCAATTACTTTTCATTATCTTTAGATGGGTATTAAGAACGATGAACTGATAAAACCCAAAGATATAAACTTCAGCAGATTAATGTTTACATGCAATGAAATAAGAGAAGAAAAAAAGTAAAATGTAAACAAGCAAACAAGTCATTTCATAGTATGTATTTCAGGAACATTTAGGAATTTTCTTTGCTAATAACAGTACTGACAACAACTGTACTTTCAATATGGAAAGTTTGATAGGCATCAGGTTACAGGTATGCATGTAATATGAGTCAGTCATGTGACTGGGTTGACTGGAAGAAGACTAATATGGCAGCCCCCATTGCATGGCATCGATACTACTCGTGATATATGACTATACACACCCACCCACCCTGTTAAGCCTATTTGCATTACCAATAGCCCTTCAAGTGCGTCATAAGGTGGCAGGAGAGAGTTTTGTAAATTGGCCCCTGTCCAATTTCTAAAGGCTATGATGTGACTTTTTGTGCCATTATTGTTTATTAATTTAAGATATGGATATATTTGTGAATTAGGTGTTTCGGGCTTGTGTTCTTCTTCAAACTGATGCAAGGCATGTACATCTCCCATAGTTCACAGTATGTAGACAGTGAAATACCAATAATCGGCTAGGAAGCATAGCTAGCCATCCATAGCAGTAGACACATGGGTTCACGGCAAGTAGAATATCTCAAAAACTGTCTGGATGACAACTATTTTGAATTGCATCAGTCTGTTTAATACACAATGTTTCAAAATTATCACCTAGAGAAAGGGCTTGCATTTGCACTGTGAGCATCACTTTGTGTCAAAAATGGCCTTCAGACATGAAAAATGCATGTATAAATTGGGGGTTCGGGTGAATCAACTTTTTATGCTATGAACTTCCATTGACTTGTTGGGTCAAGTGAATGATATTCTTACGTTTTGTTGTATTATAGCTATCCAAAAATATGGCCCTTTTTGACCGCACTTGAATTTTTTTTTTTTTTTTTTTTTAATGATTTTTTGTATTGGGCAGGATTAAATTTGTGCATAAAAGCTGTCCCTTGCACCCTAACCGAGGAGTCAAGGATACGTATAGACCAAGCACAACGCCTGTACAGTTCGATAATCCAGCTGCCACTTACACCATTAGTGAGGGATGCATTATGGAATCCCTTCGTGTTTAATTGACACCAATTAGTGACTGCTATCACAACAAAAAGCTGCAAGAAGACCCAATATACATATGGGATCAGCAGCACGTAATAATCGGAACGTCGTAAGCATTTTCCATCGCATGCTAGAAATAGAGTCGAAGTTATTTGACCTGCATAGGAAAGAGACGACAATATTCCGAATGCAGCACGTAATATCCACGCTAGTACGTTAAGGGACCAGTCTAAATACGCGCTCGGAACCAATAGCCATACCTAATACACGAGTCAAAGCAACAGTGAGTCCGGTATGTATTACAACATTCCGGAACGTACGTAAGCACGTATTATTATTATTATTATTATTATTATTATTATTATTATTAACAATGCCGATAAATGTGGCGACTATCA
The DNA here is from genome assembly GCA_029931535.1 of Margaritifera margaritifera. Lineage (NCBI taxonomy): Eukaryota > Metazoa > Mollusca > Bivalvia > Unionida > Margaritiferidae > Margaritifera > Margaritifera margaritifera. Next base: position 303,031 of record JAQPZY010001205.1, read on the forward strand.
AATACCTTGGTAACAGCACGTAGAATTGTTTTATAAGGTTGATATATTATCATTGGTAAATTATGAATGTAGCAAAATTAGTAGGAGTTTGTTCTGTTTTTTGATTTGTTTTGGCAACATTCTGTAAACTTGTATTGTACCAACTGTCATTAGTTCGAACATCCAGGTAAATCTGACAGAAAATGGTTTACTAATGACCTCACTGGGAATCGCTTATATGATTAAAATCATAATAAAGCCAACTGTGTACATCTATTCTGTTTTCTTCTGTTTTTTTTTTTTTTTTATTGCATTACGGAGGACTGGGGTTTTAATCAACATCATCATAAGCAGTAGATTATAATTAATAGATTAATTTTCTCTTGTTTTCTCTCTCTCTCTCTCTCTCTCTCTCTCTCTCTCTCTCTCTCTCTCTCTCTCTCTTTGTATATAATGACACAATATTTATAACAGCGCAAATACAAACAGTTTCCCAACGTTTCGAGCTAAACAAGCTCGTCGTCAGGGGAAGAAGACAAAGTTAAACAACGGTCTAGAACGGGTAAACTACATATCTGTGTTATGCTGCCATCAGTACAACAAAATTGTGTAAACAAAATTCAAAGTGTTTATCGTGCGTGTCACGCAGAGGACCAAAAGTTTTGACCTAATTACAGGCTTAAAACAAAGGACTGACACCATGCGCGGCGATAAATCAACGCCATCATCAAAATGTGCTAAGGAAATTATATCCCAGTAAAGTTATGCATGGAGGGCCTAAGGAAGTATGTCAAGAGCATGGTATAGCGGGATAATGGACAAGAGTTCAAATAATAATAATAATAATAATAATAATAATAATAATAGCAAGAAGAAGAAGAAGAATACCAATAATATATGTAAAGAGTTACGGAATATTTACTTTGATAAAATTATCGGAAAAAATGCGTACGTCTGATAAACTGATGCCTGGCTGTAGTTTTGATAAGATTGCAATAGAAGTTAGACTTTTTCATTTAGTCCAAACTATCCACGAGTTTTCAATTAAAGTATCAGTGTCGTTCCTTACGTGTGCGTTCTATATCGGTCCACCCAAGGTTAGAATCAATCGGTAGCATCTCGAGGGACTCGACTGAATGCCCATTCGAGTTGTAGTGGTTGGCGAGTTTCGCGTTGACTTTGTTGCGAAGGTGTCACTTGTGGTTATCCATTCGTTTTCGGTTTCACCAACATATTGAGTGCCACAGATCTTGCATGTTAGAAGATAGATTACAGTTTTGGTTCGGCACCCTAACTTCTGATTGATAGTGTAGCTAACTCCTGTTGTCGAACTTCTGAACGATTTGGTCTCGGGCATATTTTTGCAAATTGGGCAACGCTTGTCTTTGCAGCAATATGTGCCTTAATCTGTGGTCTTGTTCGAAGTTATCTTGACACCTACCAGATGGTCCTTCAAATTTTTAGGTCTACGGTACGCAACCATAGGAACTTCTTAAAAATGCCCTTCAGATGTTAGGAGGATTCAATCTGGTTCCAATGCTTCCGAATTATCTGTTGGAACTTTGGGGCGTCGGGATGGAAAGTAACCACGAAAGGGACGAGTTTGTTGGTTTTCTTGGTTTTGTGTTCCAGGAGAGCTCCTCTATTGAGGAGTCTAGTTTTGTTAATGGCCTCCTCGATGTAGCTATTTCTGTATCCTCTCCTTCGAAGGTTCCACTTAAGCTCTCCGAGTCTTTTTTCAAAGGTAGCCGGATTAGAGCATATGCGTTTGGTCCGAACGCACATACCGTAAGGAAGATTTTTTATTACGTGCTGGGGGTGACAGCTGGTTGGGAGTAGATACTGGTGAGAGTCACTTGGTTTAGAATACAGGTCAGTTTATATGTTCCCCTCCAGGAAGATAGATTGAGTATCCAACAAGATGTTGGACCTGTTTGATGACTCGGACGTAAAAATTAAATCATAGGATGGAAGTTATTGGCGAATTCAGATTTTGAAATCGTCGCCCAATTCCAATCTTGCCTTGAAGTTTGCATTTTTGTTTTCTCATAACGACTGGATAAGCCATAAAATATATGCTACTAATAGATGCAAGGCTGTACAAAGATATGCTGATGGACAAATACGTACGAATTTGGAGGATAGTAATTTAAAAGGTATCAAAACATAAAGAGGACAAGCTGATACAAATTTATAGTTATTAATCAGAGTATGACAGAAAAAACAAAATTAAAGAAGAAATTAATAATTATATTGATCAAAATATAACAAGAAAAACATACAAAATTAAATTAAAAAATTAATAATGATAACGAACAAAAGATAACAACAAAAGCAGAACTTAAGAATCAAGCACATAAACATCTTTTACCACTGAGTAAAAGAACTTGTTTTAGAACACCTTTTTTAAAAAGATGTAGAGGCATCATTAACTGTATTAAATCAAATCTTGAAATACCTATAGAAGTATATTACTTGTTTTTTGTTTTCATTGTACAAAAGATGTTACTTTTTTTGGTTGTAACACAAAAGGTATATATGAGTTGTGGTTGGAAAAGATGATAAATAAAAAGGTTTGTTCGATTCTTTTAATGCTGAGATTACACCAGAAACAGAAGTTAGTACTTATGGATTTAGGCATAATCCATCACGTTTTGCTGAATACAAGTTACATACATTAGAAAATCCTGAATATCCTTTTGGATTTGAAGATTATTATGTTATTAGAATAAAACAAAATAGGTTTATGTACAATTACTTTAAAACTTAAGCATCAAAGCCTCACATATGTCTGAATTTTTATTTATATTGGATTACTGGAATATAATTTAAATCTTTATCTTCCAGAGGCTACAGGTAAAAAAAGAATAAAAACATATTATTTAGAACGAGACAATATGTTATTTTTTTATTTCAATGAGAGTAGTTGGAGATCATATTCCCGATCGTTTGGATTTAAATTTGAAATTGCAGACAATATAAAAAATGTACTATCATTACATGGCAACAGCAGTAGTAATAATAATTGGTGGAGCAATTGCTAATGCTTTATCATTGACATTAGGTAATTTTCGCTTCAAGGTATTTGATTCCAGTGAATCTGAGGAAGGAAAAATAAGACGCGATAAATCAATAAAGGAATTGCAGAGTGAACTATTGAGTTCATTTAAAACAGCAAATTCACTTGATTACTTAAATGAAAACTTCATAGAGCAAGATTCAGCTGCTTGCTATTTAATTAATTTAATTAATTAGCATTTTCTATATATTTGTCAGCTCATCCCACTGTAGAAAAATCAAGGCAACTTAAACTTAAGGATTTGTACCAGCTTTCTGATAAGCAGATAAATTATGAGTATATTATTACTGGAGTCATAATGGAGCTGGTGTTTTTGTGGGATATACATTTCTTTGAGAAGGTGCTCAAGACGAAGTTATAAATATGCAACTAAATAAATAAGATGGTAACATATGGAAAATGTATAACTCCTGACAATCAAGGAAAAAATACTTCAGGGTGTTACACGTGTTAATCCAACAAATCATTGTATTCTGTTCACTGCAAGTAATATAAAACCAGAACAACATTTACAAGTTGTAACGCCTAGGTTAGGACGATATGTATTAATCATACCTGGTAGTTTTTTTTTCATATCCTTCTATATAAAGTTTATAGAAGATGCAAATAATTCAGTTGTAAATAATCTTGGAAGAAATGCTAAGTAAAGACATAAAAGCGTTTATTACGGTAGTGATGATATTTTCAAGCTGAATGATTACAACATGTTCATGATGTTCAGAGATTTATGGCTAGCAACGTCTGTGAGCACACATAAAATAACTCAAGGTATCATAAGTGAAAAACTGAGAAAGTTACGATCAGAAGCTGGTACTCCACAAAACACAGGTAAAGAAGCTACTCAGTTTATTGTATAGTCAACAAAATGTAGAATACCACTCGATTTTCAGATAGTGACATATCAATGTCCATTGTTTCCTTTTGTTCTTCCTCAGGACTTGAGATTCACAATTACACTGGAAAAAGCATCGGAAGTAATAGAAGGTTCAAGCCAAGAATTTGAATTGAAGAATATTTGTCTCCAGTACGATACGATTACTTCTGATCTAATGGATAATTATATAAGTGAGAAATATAGCAATGGAACCTTTTGGTTTTACGATTATATAACAAAAGAAAGAATTTTTTTATATAGCTCCTAATACAACCTTAACAAATATAATGTTTGATTCACCTGAGTTTAAAAAGAGTATTGGTATTCTGTAAAAAAGACAGAGAATCTGATCTTGAAAAGTATTAGAATTCAGCAATAGAAAGACAGAGAATCTGATCTTGAAAAGTATTAGAATTCAGCAATAGAAAGACAGAGAATCTGATCTTGAAAAGTATTAGAATTCAGCAATAAAAAGACAGAGAATCTGATCTTGAAAAGTATTAGAATTCAGCAATAGAAAGACAGAGAATCTAATCTTGAAAAGTATTAGAATTCAGCAATAGAAAGACAGAGAATCTGATCTTGAAAAGTATTAGAATTCAGCAATAAAAAGACAGAGAATCTGATCTTGAAAAGTATTAGAATTCAGCAATAGAAAGACAGAGAATCTGAGCTTGAAAAGTATTAGAATTCAGCAATAGAAAGACAGAGAATCTGATCTTGAAAAGTATTAGAATTCAGCAATAGAAAGACAGAGAATCTGATCTTGAAAAGTATTAGAATTCTGCAACAGAAAGACAGAGAATCTGATCTTGAAAAGTATTAGAATTCAGCAATAGAAAAAATAATGTTTACTGTGGAAGAATTCCCTAACATGATATATTCACTGGGGTATAAATTAGATTAGCAATTTACATAAACAACGAAACATTTCTTTGATGAGCAACAACAGAATAAATAAATAAATAAATAAATAAATAAAAAAACAGAAATGAGTAATATTAGTGTAAACAATTTTTATATTGATCGCCATTGGTTATGGTTGGACTTAAGAAGCTCACATGATAATATATTGCATGGAACATGACATAAATTAGCAAATGTTGAACAAAGAATAAACCTGTATATAAACAGAAAAGAAAACATAGATGCACACAAATTTTTATATATTTTTTTTGTTTCTGATGCATAAGTAAATATTCAGAACAACCAATTAAAATCTCTTATATTAAGGAGGTGACAACGTCTTTTAAAAAGTTTTAAAATGTGCCTAAAAGAAGAAGTTCATTATATGAATATATGTGGTGTTACAAATTGCGGAAAGACACAGTTTGCACTAGATTTGATAGAAACAGAATATACAAACTTTTCTGATTTTATTGTATATATCTGTCCAACCCTTATGTACAATAAGACTAGCAACAAAAAATGGCTTTGAAGAGACAACAATGCAATTCTAATAGTTCCTAGTCGTAAATTAGATAAGTGTCTAGAATTATGAAGCTAATACTTTGTTTCTTATAGACGATCATGCAAATTAAGATCTTGTACAAAATAAAGAAACCAACTTAACAGAGCTAGTATTCAGTGGTAGGCATTATGAAATATCTGTATGGGTTACCGGTATTAGTACAAAAGTGTAAATCTGTCATAAAAGATCTTCGTGAAAATGTCAGATTTATAGTAATCTTTTACTCAAAAGATAAAAGGTCTATGGAAAACTGTTTTACTTAAAATATGTAGTGCCAGCAATTATTATAGATGAAATAGTTGAAAAGTTACAAACCCCAAACGAAATAAACTTTTAATAAGGCTAGAATATCCATTTGATTTGATTACATTGTAGAAGGAGGTTAGATCTAGTAGCTAGATTCCCAAGGTTCGAACATTGCCATACGCTAAAATATTCATGTTATCAACTAAATAACATTTATTATTATGTGGTGAAAGAGCAACTTTATTCATCGTGAGATTGTACATCTCGTGATGATATGATCTAATTACATTAATTTCTGTATGATTTTTAGTCTGGTTAAATAAACAATCTCTGTACATATCTAATTTGAGATTCTTTGTAACAACATATTTATTGATACTCTTGCATTCTTTTTATCTTCTATGTCAGTTCCAACAGGATATAGCTTACTTTTAAGGACACAAAATTCTTGTATTGGTATTATTGGTATGCAATTTTGTGTTATCTTTTAAACAATCCAACAACGTCCTTGTTAGCTAATAGTATTTCATATATATTATTTTTGTAATCACTTGTGTCGTAAAACTATATATTTGATTTCATATTATCGGATAAGTTGTCTGTTTAAACGCTTATGCACAGATAATCTGTAACGGTCATTAATAATTTAATTTTGTCTCCATATATTTGTTCTTTACAAAGTAACTTCTTTTAAAGCAACAGCTAATTTGCATAAACTTACAGGAGATAATACCATATTTTTATACTTGTTCTTTAATCAGATTTTTCCTGACACTGAAAAAATATTGACAGAAAAATTAGAATATTTAAATATGTAACGGTGCAGCCTGCACTGAGAGGTACTGTCAGAAAATATATGCTTTTGCAAAATGACCAGGAGAAAAAAGAAATACAAAGCTTTTATTACTCAATGAAATGGAGAGAAAAACTTCATAGTATGAAAATGTATTGGACGATCTTTTTGACAATCTGAATACTCAGACTGGCCCAAATATCCCTGTCATCCTATTTGGATGTTTGATAAAATATATGCCCTTTATTTGAATATGAATAAATGTAAACCATTAAAGGTTTGGACTTACATGGGTTTTATGTGACTGGGTAAAGAACAAAACAAGTTTGCATCAATGTTGAAAACAAGGATAACAAACGCTTTTTTCTCTGCAATCGAGTCAATTCCAAATCCGCTATCAAACGACCCACAATGTACAATTTAAACAAATGCTTCATTGGTTTGATTGATGCCCAGGCGAAGATATCAACAAATTTTACAATTAAGTCCATTTATTAATCAATTTGTATGATAGAGTTGAAGACAAATATATTAGACCTGTTTGAGTAATAGTAAAGGAAGTGGATCAGCACGTTGAAATGCTGGTCTTTTTTTTCAATGGTGTCGAAAAATTTTCTGATGTAGGCATTAATGATATTGCCAGGCTTGTTTCGAGTCAATAGATAAACTCAAAGACCAAAAATACATTTGTTAGAAGTGTTTCAATCTTTTTAAGACACCTGAGAAATTTGTTAGTATCTGTCCGTCTGTGTAGGACAATGGATATGCAGTTGCTGCTGGTGATGACTTGCTTGTTAGTTTGTACTGCATATCCTATAGTGGCTAAAAAGTCCTTACTGGAATGACGGCCTGCCACAAGTGTCACAAATGTGTTCTGTGGAAGATAGAACCTGGTTGTCACACTGCTTCCTGCATTGGCACTTGCTGTGTAGCTGGTCGAGCCATTGCCTATCATGATGCTGTACTCCATGCAGGAGCTTGTGATGCCAGTGTCTTAGCTGCTTGCCAGTACCTCCCATTCATTGATGTAAATTTTGAAATTTATTTTGGCACGCTAGCCGACATTTTTAAAGCAGAGCTTTGGGCATTCTGATGATCTCTTTGCTGTACTGCGTGTCCTTTGGGATTTGTCCATTTTGCATCCTGTGCACGTGTCTGAGCCAGTGCAGCTGTCTCTGTTTCATGACAACCAGGATGCTTGGAAGATTGGCCTGTGCAAGCAGATTAGCGTTGGTGACCTTGTCCTGCTGTGTAAAATATCAATAATGTGATGCAAGCATTGGAGATGGAAGATTTTTAGTTTCTTCTCTTTGCAGCTGTAGGTGTTCCATGTTTTGCTGCCACACATTTATCACAAACACGTTTTGTGAGTCTGCCAAAGGTGATGGCTGCCTTTCCAGAGTGGGTCTTGATCTCTTTGTCAAGTGACAAGCTGTTGGTCACTATGGATCCTTGCTAGCAGAACTTTCTGACTACCTCCAGAGGAATGCTATCGAGGGTAATTGTTCTCATTCTCGTGATGCCGATAGTGAGGGAGAATATGGAGCATGCATGAGAGAGGCAGTCTATGAAGTTCTTATGCAGGCTTTCTTCATGAGCAACTAGTGCTGCAGTGTCTGCAAATAGAAGTTCTCTGATCAGGAGGTGCCTTTTTTTAGGTCTTGGCTTTCAGCCTGGTGAGGTTGTACAACTTTCCATCTGACCTCGTGTATAGGTAGACTCCTTCTATTTCTGGTTCAAAGGGAGAGTTAAGGAGTACTGGGAAGAAAGCCAAAGAGTGTTGGTGCCAGGACACAGCCCTGTTTTACTCCACACTTGATCTTGAATCCATCAGACATGGAACCGTCAAACTGTACCATGTTGCACTTGTGATGAAATAAATGGATAAGGTTGAGGAGTTTCGCAAGGCAGCTGATCTTCCAGAGTATCTTGAAGAGGCCTGCCCTGCTGACAATATTCAATGCTTTGTGAGGTAGACAAAGACAATGTCGAGTAGTTCTATTGATATTTGCATTTCTCTTGCAGTTGGTGTAGGGAGATCATATCCACTGTTCTTCTGCCTGCTCTGAAGCCATGATACACCTCAGGAAGCAGTCGGTCTGCAAGTTGTTGGAGTCTCCTCAAGGAGACCCTGGCAAAGGCCTTTCCTGCAATGCTAAGGAGTAAGATGCCATGGTAGTTGAGAAATTAAACGAACACATAGGACGATGTTACAATATAGAAAATATCATTTACGTCATGCCAGAAGAAGGCTCAATCATTAAAATCAAAAACTGTCATCACCAGTTCAAAGTTCCATATGTAGTTTATTGTAACTTTGAATGTGTTTTGCCTAAACTGATGATGTAAATTCAGATGAAAATACAAACAACAAACATGGAGTTATGGATAAATAGGATAGAAAATACATACCTTCTAGATTTTGCATGTTCATAAAGGCAATTCATTAAGAGTACAGGACAATTGTTTACAGAGGTAGTGAGTGTGTAAAGGATTTTTATGAATGGCAAAATGAAAATTTGTTGAAATGCTTCCTCCAAAATTTGTTCAGCCTTGATGCGAACTGATGCAAACTATATGTATCCAGTTCAACTTCAATCTTCCAATTATCAATGGTTCTAAGTGAAAAACTGATTGACAGACATCACCCTATCATACCTTGCTTAACATGACACATCATGCGAAAAACAAAGATGAAGACTCCCAAACCCCCTGACACAGTTGTGTTTTGAAAAACATTGTTTTCAATAATCTTAGGGAAAAAAACCCCAGACATTTTTTGACCACCACTATACATGTCCAAAGCATGTAGTCTGTATAAACAGTAAACAGTCCTGCTAAGAGCCTATGTAAAACTATACTTGGGACAGTTTATACAGCTGATTATAATGGAGTCAATTAAAAAGGTTAAGTGGTCAGATATAAACAACCACGATTTCACAGATGACTTAATTGGCTGAGAATAGCTAGGATGATGCCTTGTCAAGTCCTTTGAACACTGCTGTGGTTGAACCCATTAGACTAATTTGCATAGGTAAAGTACACTAAGTGGAACAACCCAATTCATTTGAGTTAGGTACAATCATAGAGATGCGTGTTGAAGAACCTTGAATGAGAATGTTTAAGCCATCATCATTAAAGATTATTGGCAAGTTTGTTATCAGTGGCAACGTTTCTTTGAAGTTGGATTTTACTCCATATCATATAAAACGCAAAACATGATTATTTCAGTAGTCGGGATAGTGTACAAGTGTGGTTGATTTTTACTCCAAAATGTTGAAATTCAGCTGTAATTTAGGTAAAAATAAGCCATCTGCAAAATGAGCAAAGCCCAGCAAAACTAAATTTCAGAACTCCTGGATGGAGTTTGACTTTGTGAAGTGCAGCAGTAAGGGAGGAACATTTATTTTTTGCACACACTGCAAACACCATATCAATGTTAGTCATTCTGGAGGGTATGACATCTGTCCATATAGCAACACCACCCGGTATGTTTGACACTCCCTCACAGCAATGCAGATACAGAAAGATAATTTTTTATGCTGAGAAAATTTCTACAAGATCTTCAGGGAAGTTTGAACAACAATAACATCCAGTCTCAAATAAGTGCCAAGATGAACATGAATGACATTTGTATTACCTTCAACCCCCCAACCCCCCACACACACACATTAAACTATTAGGAGCAGCAAAGACTGTATCTAATTAAGAAAATATTCCACTCTCTAATGGATTTTAAAGACAGAAACTTGGTATATTGTTTTTTTAGTTTAATGTCTGTGTGGTCATGTTTATGTGAGTGTGGGCACACATGTGTGGTGATAATATTAGACAATGCTAAGTCTATCAACTATTTTGGTTCGTAAGTATATTAAATGCTTCAAAGAAAACAGATACGTTATTTTCTTTCTTATCAAATTTAAATTTCCAGTAATTTTATAATGGCTCATATGAAAAGATGTGCTAATTTCAATTGGACGTTGGTTTTTTAGGTCACGCACACTCACCCCACTTGGGACCTCAAAACACACTTTTTGAGACCCCAAAACCCCCCAACACTGTCTGGGAATATGGCAGTTATGCCCTGTAAAGAACCCATGATCATAATGGACAATGTATAAGGATCCATTTTGTTCATTTTCTGATCATTTTTGCCTCTAGATAAAGGACACCTGCCCAGAAAGCACAGATTTTTGCCTCTAGATAAAGGACACCTGCCCAGAAAGCACAGATTTTTGTGGTACCTCTGATATTATTGAAACATTTGCTCTATCCGTGAATTTCTTCTCAGATGCATATCGTGTACATCAGTCATCCTGCCTAGACCAGGCCCTATCGTCATTAAACTTTATTCGAACAGTTCATATAATAGATGTTACTTCATCTTGAAAGTCTATCTTGAAATGGACAAAATGCAGCATTTTCATTGACCAGAATACTTTTGAGAAAGATTTGGAGTTGCATTTTATGATGGAGGGACCAGGCTACATGTATTTCTCTGGGTATGGCACTTTTAGTCCCATTACCTCAATACTATGTAGCCTTTCATGTGTTAATGTGCTCTTAAACACTAATCAATCAATCTGTCAATCAGTTATCCTGGTATCAACACACCAATACTACTCCTTATAACATGAATGACTTTAAAGAAGCCACTGTGATATTTCCCAACATTTCAGATACAGTGACCAATTGTTCCACATACCGTATGAAAGTGTATTCTGCAAGTATGTTAGAAGCAAGTCACACAAAACCTCAAATTATAGTGTTGAATGATCTGAAACCATATTAAACTGTATTTAAAATAATATCCACACTTGCCCTAATTAGCGCACACACCTCTTATAAAATATCCATTATGAGTACATGTGTATTGATCACAGTAGGCCGTGTGATTGGGAAGTCAATAAGCACACACACCCCTCTCAGGTAAAAACTCTTATAAAAATATCCATTATCAGCACATATTAATCACATTAGGCCATGTAGTTGGGAAGTTAATAAGCACACACATCCCTCTTAGGTCAAAACTCTTATAAAAATATCCATTATCAGCACATATTGATCACATTAGGCCATGTGGTTGGGAAGTTAATAAGCACACACACCCCTCTTAGGTCAAAACTCTTATAAAAATATCCATTATCAGCACATACTGATCATGGTAGGCCATGTGGTTGGGAAGTCAGTTTGCACACACACCCCTCTTAGGTCAAAACTCTTATTAAAATATCCATTACGAGTACATATGTATTGATCACGTTAGGCCATGTGGTTGGGAAGCTGCTATTCAAACTTACATAAAACATCCAAATTTTCTAGGAAATTAAAATCATCATGATGGCTCCTTATATGTTCACACTGAGGGTTAATTCAATGAATGGATCTAAATTGTTTTATTCTGCACAAGCATGTTAAAAGAGAGAGAGAGAGAATGACAAAAAGAAAGAACGCATCTAAAGGGAAGAGCTCTCAACATGGACAAAGGAAGTCAATCCTTCTGGTACGGATATATATATATATATAGCTTTGTAAGTTCAGTGCTCAATGCTTCCTTTTGTGTTTATTGATTGCTTCTGTTTTGTAATTGCCTTCAACAAAGACTCGATGAGAGCCAAAAGCACTCTAGCTTGTTAAAAACTAGTTTTTTCACTGTTTGTTGTCAGTATTTTGCATTTACCTTAATTAATCCTGGACAAATGCAATCCCTTGCTGGATCCAGTGCATTTTAAAAGACTGTTATTCACCATATGATTGTAATTTTATATATATATATATACACATACACACATGATGAGAAAATAGTTTATAGCATGTGCATATATATTATGAAGTGCCGTGACCTCAAAAGATACATCCAAATTATAATTCTTTAATCACACAGTGTCGCTAATATGTCAGGAATTACAATGAAGTGAAATTAATTAAGTAGCAATTATGAAACTAACTTAATTCAAGCCTAAAATGATCAATGACATTACCCAAAATATATGAGGGCTGGTGATATACTGAAGGGCATTATAATGGGTAACTATATACACAAGAGTCATTCATTCAAAACCATTTTATTCATACATCAAGGAAACTTAAAACTATTTCATAATACGTTATATATAATGAAGTAAATAAACCTTACAACAAATTTATCACAGTTTTTTTTTTTCTCTAATATTTGAATGACATTCATTGTTGAATGTTTTAGAATATTAAATTATAATTATAAATGTATGTGTAAACATAATTCATTTAAAAGTTTTAAAAAATAACCTAGATGTTCCTTGTCTTTAAATCTTTGCATCATGCAAATTCTATGTACATACAAGCAAACTGATATTAACTGATATCTGGATTTATACAATCTGACATCTGGATTTATACAATCTGATATCTGGATTTATACAATCTGGATTTATACAATCTGACATCTGGATTTATACAATCTGACATCATGGTGTCATTGGTATATGGGAAAGGTTAAAAAAATTCAAATTAAAAATAGTTTAAATTTGCTTTCTTTAAGGGGGGGGGAGATTTTTTAAACAATAAAATTAGTACTGTGAAATTAATCCCATGGATATAGCCTGTTTTACAATCATGTGAAATCTTGAATAAAACTTCTCTCTCAAAAAGTCCTAAATGCCTTCCTTTCCAAATATTCGTTATGTAAAACAATCAATTCTAGTCACACTAGCTTTTATGACCAGATTCTAACTGTGCAGTCACTGCCACCTGACACCAGAAATTCTCCACTGCGGTCAAATAGTAAGCACTGGACAGCATCCTCATGTCCAATCAATGAGGTCAACTGAAAAACAAATAAAGAAGCCATATGTAGAAGCATTGGAAAGGAAAATGATTTGTTCATATTGAATTTCAAAGCTAAATGTCTAAGCATTACTTTCATTGCACTATCATCATAATTCTTTTCCATTTTTTCTTTCTTTTTTACTCAATGAAAACATTAAATTTTGTCAAAATTCATTAAATCCTGTAAATACACAATATTTTTGTGGGGCACTAATTTTCATGGATTTTGTGGTTGCCACAAACCACAGATTTAAAAACCACAAAAATGATTTATTTCTTGAAACAGTATGACCTCTTCTCATTTCCATGAAATAAAGTCCCAACTAAAACTAATTTGTCACAAAAATATGCAAATTCATACTCATGAAAACAGATGCATTCACAGTAATAATGTGTGAAGCTGTTCATTTATCTTTTGGAAGATAATTGATCCTGATGTGACACTTGTGTTCAAATGACCTCTGGTGGTGGAGACATTTTTCAGTGCAGAGATTTCATGATAAACTGGTGTTTTGCAAGTTAGAACAATTAAGGCTTCGTCAGTTCATGCCAACTGTGACACAGAACTCAAACCATATGCTTCAGAATATATATTAAAACAGACTAAGATAGGACTTTCAGTGTAAGGTAGGAATTTCAGTGTAAGATAGGAATTTCAGTGTAAGATAGGAATTTCAGTGTAACATACTTTAAGAAAAGTAAGATGATCCATATGACAATGATATTGAAAAACAATCACAGCTTTCCACTTCTATATGGGACACTGATAAAGATATGTAAAGGTAACACCAGAATTCATTTTTAGCTAAAAGTAACACCAGAATTAATTTTTAGCTAAAAGTAACATCAGAATTCATTTTTAGCTGAAAGTAACACCAGAATTAATTTTTAGCTAAAAGTAACACCAAAATTAATTTTTAGCTAAAAGTAACACCAAAATTAATTTTTAGCTAAAAGTAACACCAAAATTAATTTTTAGCTAAAAGTAACACCAAAATTAATTTTTAGCTAAAAGTAACACCAAAATTAATTTTTAGCTAAAAGTAACACCAAAATTAATTTTTAGCTAAAAGTAACACCAAAAATTTAGTTTTTATCTGAGTTATACAGCACACTACTTACCCTTCCATTAGATACCTCATACATCTTAATAGTACTGTCATTGCTTGCAATGGCTAACACAGAACCTGAAATGTAGGGATAACATTAATGCTCACAATGGCTAACACAGAACCTGAAATGTAGGGATAACATTAATGCTCACAATGGCTAACACAGAACCTGAAATGTAGGGATAACATTAATGCTCACAATAGCTAGCACAGAATCTGAAATGTAGGGATAACATTAATGAATAATTTTGAGTGTACAGCTGTCTATTTTGTTTTGCCTGTTTACTGAGGCAGAATTATAAGAAAATGATGTGATAATATATGTGGACATAACTGTGTATCCCATTTCTTTGTTTTGAACCATTCTGACAGCAAAAATTAACTATTACATCTAGTTTGCTTTTCCCTTTATTACTGATTTAGGGAATATTCAATATGCTGGCATTCACTGATGGTTTTCAAGACTGAATAACTTCTTTAAAAAAGAACACTTATAACAATATTGCATACAGATGATATGTATGTTCACTTTTGTTCCTTTCTTCACTGTGTAACATTGTTCATCAAGTATGTTCACTTCTGTTCCTTTGTTCACCGTTGTTAATCATGATGTTTTGAAATGACAATATAATTTATGCTGTGTTTAAAATGAACTGTTAAAAAACCTGCGAAATTTCAAGACAGCAACTACTGAAACAAACAGCAAAATTCCCTAAAAGTTACTGTTCTGCTCTGAGAACTGCTAGTTTTGGACTGTAAGGAATGCATCAATTTCAAACACTGCTCCCTTGTTTCATGCATATGAAAGTTTATGAATGCCAAAATGTGCCCTTTTCTGACATTAAATATTAATGTATACTCTTGTTTTTGGTTACATCTATATTTTCATGATACTAAACAAAATCCTAAATAGCTTACCTGAAGGGTCAAAGCCCACCCTGTTGGCTGGATGAGGTCCAGTCTCAAAACTGATAATTGGGACCACAGTCCTCACATCCCAGATCTTTGCAGTTCCATATGAGTCACAGGAGGCCACCATATCACCCTAGGGCAAAAATTCATAATTAATGCTTTAGTTCCAGTCAGATTTATCTCTCCTGGAAATAAGTGTCAGGTTTATATCCCCTGGTATTATTATCATTACTAATTATAGTAATTTCTCTTATTCTTGTGTATGTATGATACAGTTTGCCCATGTGAGAAAGTGCACTGATTGACACTTGGAAGACATCATCAATATATTCCTTGTTTCTTGCGATTTTATAGTAGTATCAACAGGCTTAAATGTACTGGCTTATGAAAAAGTATTCTTGTTTACAACAAATTTTCTTTCGCAAACTAAATTTTTCATGCTTTTTCTAATGACATAAAAAAATTTTCAAAATTGCTTTGTACCACACTATATCTATACCAAAGATATGCCACCTTGTTTCCAAACACTATGAGGGTATATCACATTTATGATGATTACACTAAAACTGAATTTAAAGATAAAACTGAATCATAAATTTCACTTGACAAAACTTATTTAATTGGTATTTATTTCTTAAAGTGTTGCCACCACTAGGCACTACCAACATTTTCATTGATCAATATTTCGTCATTTATTGTTATTTACAGTGTATTGGGAAAAAAAATTTTGAAAAGAAAATTTACCAAAATAATATGATTTCTTATTAAAAGTTGCAAATTTTATCATGTTGATTCCAAATTTATGTGCACTACCCACCATTTTCAATGATAAAATGATATAATATTATGATATCATTCGATGATAAAATATCAAGGTCCCATGTGCCAATTTTGATTCAGATCTTTTTTTCGTGTTCAGCAATTATGGGCCTATTTTGGGGATATTTTATATTAGAAAAGATGGGATCCACATTTGCCCCTGCATTATAAGTGGGTTTGAAAGTTACCCAGGCATGTTACAGTGAGGAAGTGATGTATTACATATTATAAAATTGGGTCACATATATATAATTCTTCTATCTTGTATGTAATACTGAATATACCATATATACTGGCTTATAAGTCAAGTCCAATTGCAAATGCCATAGACCCTGATCTGCCATCGCATAATGTGCTGATAGATCAGGGTATATGTTGTTTGTTCTGCTGATTACTCCTAACAAGCCACATAGATCCAGATCTGATTTATGCAATGGCAGATCTGGATCTGTGCAGTCTGCAGTTGGATTCATCTTATGAGTATATACAATACACTTTCAAAAAATATGTTATTTTTGTAAGATGCACCCATGCTACTTGATATTATTATAGAAGGATGACCCAACAGATTGCAGCCAGTGATTTCAAGGGAATTAATTATAGAAGCCTATACTGTCATATAAAATACATGTACATCTATACCGGAGCGATAATAAAGGGGAACCAGATTATTGGCGGTCAATTTAGCAAATGTCTTGGTAAAAAGCAGCACCAATATATGTCTACATCATATAATAATCTATGCATTTATTACTGTAAATTACATTTTTGTTATTTTTAAGGAAAACTTTTTATGTCACTAATCTGGTGAAATTAAACCAAAACAAAGGTAAAGACACGTTGCATTTTTAATCAGTTTAAAAAGAATAGAACCAAAG